>JAQGAS010000112.1:0-101325 GCA_034686365.1 Pachymerium ferrugineum | reverse complement strand
TGAGCAAAAGTTCAAAGCGCTAGCTAAAACCGTTACCGAGAAAAAGGGATAAATTTAAAAACCTAGCGGCCACCGATGGAACTTCCTTCGCTATTAAATATATAGATGACTTCATCCTTAAAAACATAACTAAATCATTAAGAGAGAGAGAAAAAATTTATAATTTCATAAACTCATTTATCAAAAAATTTAATTGCCCGAGTTACCAACATTACATTTCTTAATGAAGATGGACAACTCAGATCTCATCCTCCAACCAATAGCTTGACCACCATATTACATGCACCAAACAACTTAATCAGTATTCAAAGGCAAAAAATATGAAAATCAACTTAAACTTCTAACTTAATCCCACCAATTTAAAGCCTCAAACAGGCAATTAATCGTAAAGAGCTAAGAAGGGGTCAATCAAAGACAAGAAGCAAAACATGTTTGAGGAAAGATGTTCAACGTCACTTTTACAAGTGCAGAGTGGAACCGACTTTAAAATGACATTTCCTCGTCCTGTTCCACTTAAAGCGCTCTAATTGAAGCTCCATTGCAAGTTCTAAAGTGCTGGATCTTGTCATTCAGAGATTAAATTCATAATGATGAAAGAGAGTCTTTGATTCGACCATGCCGAAAAAGCCCTTGAGGGAATCCCACGCATAAACACCACGTGAACGAATACCATTTTTTCCTTCTAATTTTGCGTGCCGTCATTTCGCACGGTATCTGCAAAAAAGTATTAGATATCCAGCAGCGTAGCTAATATTAGCCACCTCACTCGCATCAGTCTCATTCTAAGTTGCATGGTTGACGAGACTTCACCTCCAGCTCTGTCGAACCGAAAATCGCAGCTCCTTCTTCCTCTTGACCTAAAATATTCATATTCCACTTCTGAATTACATCGATACAATTCGTGGACAGTTGGACGTGTGTGGTAATTGCAATTTAATTTTTTGTGATGTTTCAATTGGCGATTAGTTTGGAAATTTCTTCGTAAGTGATATTATGTCACTTAAGACACTTGTTCATCCTGTCGTGTGATATATACAAAAAAACCATGTCGATGCGACTTTCCGTCCGTGCCACTGTTTTATGCGGTCTTTTGGCACTGGTTGTTGGAATAACCGTCGGACTTTTGCTTGGATTTGTGTTGAGTTCACGTTCCGATAGTGGCAACGATGACAAAGTTGCGTTATTGAGGAGGCTGACCCATGATGGATGGAATGAAAATCCAGAAATCAATCAACGTCTTCTTAAACTGATTGATCCGAAACAGATCAGAGAAAACCTAAGGTATGAATTTCATTTTTACTGTTAGTAGTTTCTTCAGCTTTAAGGAATAAAATAAATTGAAAGACGTAATTAGACTTAGAAATGCGTTTATTTATTCACCGAGGTCAGACTACGTAAACATCATCAGCACTGATGTGGTTAATAAGTTTAGACAAGTGCAACTTTTTTGTTTAAAGTTTTTTTTCTATTTGTTATCGAATAACCCTTTTTATGCCTTCTCTTAATTTAACCAGATTCCTTTCCAAGGTTCCTCATTTGGCGGGTACGCCTAGAGATAATCAACTTGCAATCCACATTCGAGACACATGGCTCCGGTATCTGGATTCAGCGCAACTCGTTCCGTACGAGGTTTTGTTATCGTACAGCGATCGGGAAAATCCAAATTCGGTAGGTTGAAATAATTTTAAATTGTTACGAATGTAAAAATAACTAAAGGACCTTAACTTTTGCTTCCTTACTATTTTTACATTTTTTATTTCCTTCCAAGTTCATGCAAAATACTTTGATATTTTTGTTTCAATTTTGATATTTTTAATTATCCTAAAAATAAACGGGTATTTTTTTGAGATTTATCTAATTTCCAGCATATTGAAAAGTTGACAATAATCTGATTAAGGTGATGAGTATCGCACTTCGGTGCGTTTTAATCAATTTTTGATCAATTTACGCATAATATTGATTAAAATTGCACCCCCGATAGCGGCAGAAAAAAATTCAGGAGAAATGCCCAATTCAGATATTTTTTTCTCATATAACTTTGATTTTTGCTTTTTCCAAACCAAAATAAAAAGAAATAATAAATAAATTATCGATTACGTCACTTTCGCTTTGCAACGCAGCATTCTATGTTCATGGATTTTTCATGATTGTGTTCACTTAGATTTTTATTTTGCACAAATGAAAAGGAAAGCCCAAGTAAATAATCGATTGACTTGTCCATTAATCGATTTCTCAAAACTTTCAACTTTGAAAATGCATATATAGACATTAGTATAGACTTTTGTACATTGTTTTGGGAATATTGAATAAAAATAAAAAATCATTTCCATTTCCCCCCCTTAAAAGGTGCAGTTACTGGGCCTGAATGGAAAGGTCCTTTTCAATTCCTCTTGTCGTGAAGAAATCTTAAGACCTGAAGACGACCATGGGGAATTGAACGATGCCTACCATGCTTATTCCCCGAGTGGAACTGTTCAAGTGAGTGGAAAGTTTTCGGAGCAGCTTTTTGCTACTTTGACATTTTTCCATCATTGAATTTTCTTTCTATGTCAACAGGGAAATTTAGTGTTTGTTAATCAAGGAAGCGAAGAAGATTATGAAGAACTCAAATTACACAATATATCAGTTTCTGGTAACATAGTTCTTCTAAGAGAAGGTGGCCCATCAACTGGCACTAAAGTAGACAATTTAAATTTTAATGAATATAAATATTTGAAAACGCAAGTTTTATAGGTGAAAATCGCTCAACAACAAGGCGCTATAGGAGTAATTACCTATCCAGACCCAGCTGAAGTTGCACCAGGAGGTATTGGAACCCATAATGTGTATCCATTTACAAGTTGGTTACCTGGGTCTGGTATAGTTCGTTCTTCAGCAGCAGTGCAAGTAGGGGATCCTCTTACCCCTGGTTATCCATCCATAGGTAAGGATCTCAAAGCTTTTCAGTGTATGAATGTGGTTGAAACGGTGCGACCGCAACAGATGGCGCTTATCGCCTTTCTCTGAAAAATGCTCTTCTGCCTGGCATCCCAAGTCAACCGATTAGTTACGATGATGCTTACGTTCTACTCAAGTAAGTTTTCTTTTCAATTTTGTGAGAAATAAAATATTGACTTTTTTTATTTTAGACACTTAAAAGGTGCCGTAACACCCGAAACGTGGCATGGGGATTTAAACGTTACTTACAGATTCGGACCAGGATTCCGCCAACCTTATCTGTAAGTAGACGAATCGTTTTTCGATTAATTAAAAATTCTTTGTGCCGCGAAAGATTCGATTTTCCGATGAGTGCACTGAAATTATCCGCATTCAAAAGCATTAGTTTTCATTCCCAAGTTTAAACCGGTAGAAAAAAAAAAAAAACTTGTCGTACTTTTAAAAATCTTTGTAAAACATCTGTGCTGGGAAGTTACTTTTCTTAGATATTGAAGTGATGTAAAAAAATTTATTATTGAATCCCAAGATAATAGAGGTATTTTTTTCTCTTCTTATCGAAGCAAGGTCCGTCTGAATGTGAATAATCAAAACAGACTTACCTCGTCTTACAACGTGATTGGAATGATAAGAGGTAGTATTGAGCCAGATCGATATGTAATATTGGGAAACCATCGGGATGCGTGGGGCGTAGGAGCTTTGGATCCGTCTAGTGGCACTGCCATGATGTTGGAAGTCACTCGTGCGTTTGGCCAATTACTTAAAGAAGGTTGGGTTTAGTATTTATGTATATAATTTCAAGTTTTAGTTTGTTTTTAATTAATTTTTTAAAAAGGTTGGAGACCGAGGAGAACTATTTTGTTTTGTAGTTGGGGTGCCGAAGAATTTGGTTTAATTGGTTCGACTGAATGGGTTGAGGTGTGGTATAATTATTCATTTAAATTATAAAAATTTTCTTGCTCATTTTTTTTTTTTTTTTATTTGGGGGTAGGAAAAATTACCAAAACTGCAGACCAGGGCTGTCACCTATATTAATACCGATATTTGTGTAATGGGTGAGTTAAATAAGCAAAATAAATTGTTTATACGCATATGAATATTTATTTTTTTAATTATAAACAGGAAATAAGTTTAACACGATGTTAAGTCCAGGTTTAAAAAATGCGATTTTTCACATCACTAAAATGGTATTTCAAATTTAAAAATAAATAAATAAATTTCTCTACTTTGAATATTCAGATTCCTGATCCAGAAAACTTTCACTCTTCGTTATTCGAATCATGGACAAAAGAGTTTGAAGATTCTGAACCAATGTAAAATTTTACCTTTTTATAAAATTGAAATCGCACTAATGAATAATTCATTTTTCACCTTCCTTTTATTTTTGCACAGAATGGGTCGATTGGGACCTTACAGTGATTTTGCATCTTTTATCTTTCAAGCAGGAATTCCTGTAATGGATTATAACTGGCAACCACCACTGGTTAAATAAATTCTAATAAATGGAAATTTATAACTCCTAAAACTATTCACCAACAGGAAAACCAAACTGGTGGTATATACCCAACATATCACACGGGATTCGAAACTCTTTATTTAATGGAAAAATTGATTGATCCTGATTTTAAACTCCATCAAACTTGTGGTCACGTGTCTGCTCTCATGCTCCGGTACATTGCAGGTGGGTAAATGCAATCTATTTTACTTAAGTTGAGTACTACCCTCTACCGTTTTATAGCATAACTTTTAGGGGCTAGGTGTCAACTTTTTAATAGATCAATAAATTTTAACTTGGCATTATTCCTCTTTTTATATGCCATTAAAGTAGAAAATTCTAACTCGCCACTTTTTTTTTTTTATTTCTTCTCATCCCTTGTGGAAATTTATTCTCGTTTATAGATTCAGTCGTTTTGCCTTTAAATGTAAGACAGATGGCAATGGGTGTACAAGAAGAAGTAGAAGAACTGCTTGCAGAAGCAGAGGATCAAATGGAAGCGCAAGGAATAAACGTGTGTAAGTTTAGATTTAGTTGGTGGTGGAGTCAATAAATCGTTCAAGTGTGAATTCAAAATTTTGTCTCATTGACAGCAATTTTAGCTGAAGCTGTACGTAATTTCACGGCAACTGCTGATGAATGGCAAACAGCTGTCGATAAAATTAATCGACAAGAGTGAGTCGACATTTAAAGAAACGGATGTCAATGGATTTTTTTTTAATTTTTTTTTTTTACAGTCCTATTGCGATTAGAATTATGAATGATCAAGCTATGGCAGTAGAAAGGGTTTTTGTGTCGTCACCAACGATAAAACCACAAGACTGGTTTTCAAGGTTTAAAATTTAAATAATTGTTATAAATATTTACAAATAGTATTTTCTTTTGTAGGCATCGACTATTTTCAAGCACAACTGCTATTTGGAATTTATTGAATGCTCTGAATGAGCTAAACGACGAAACTAATACAATGAGAGAAAATGAGGAAAATGAGAAATGGGAGGAAATTCAACGACACATGTCGGACCTATTAATTGCTATTCATCAAGCTGCAGACATCTTGAGAACAAACATATAAAAAAGAGTCAATGCACTTTCATCGCTTGTAAATATGTTTATTATCCATAAATAAAATATTTTTCTATATAAATGAAAAATATTTTGTAGCGTAAATTAAATAAATCAACTTGTTTTTTTTTGTTTTTTTTAAATATTTTTTTGTCCAAACAAAAATTATTTACACCTTTCACCTCTTGATATTAGACTCTACCTGTAGAAATTGCCTCCGGCTTCCCTGGGCAGACGCGAATGACGTCATAGTTGAACTACCCCGCTTGAGTGAAAGTTGAAGGTGAAGGGTAGTGGAAAAAAAGTATTTTCTTTTGCAAGCCTTGTTACTAAAAAATAGTAACGGTACAATGAATTGGAAACATGTTTTTCTATTCACTATGTATTTGCTAATATTTGTCTGTGGATTTATTATTACAATTACCTTGGGAGTTACAAAGGTGAGACAATAGTGTAACCTGTAATGGCTTCAACCGATATGAGCCGTAGCAAATTGTAAACATACGCGTTCAAAAAGGAAATTTGCAAAATATCCCATAACTAAATTTCGATTTACTTAATTAGTATTGGTAATTTTAATTTAATATTTGAGTCATTCAAAAGTTTAATTATATTTTATACCTTTCAAATTTTTGATCATTTTAATTGGTGCTTTTAATCAGAAAAGTTCATATTAAGATCAAAAATATAATCGATTATATTAACATATAACTATTGTTTCAATATAAAACAATTTGAATACGAATTAGAACTGAGTCCATTAAGCACTGAGATCAAAGATTTACAAACATCTGTGTAGAAATCTTTATTTTCTCTTATTTTTTCCTCTTTTTGTGTGCAAGTTTCAGATGCTGCGGGTTGCACTGATTAAAACATTATTGATCCAAGAGCACAGATAAAGAAAGTGCAGGCTATACCAAATATCTGCATTCGCAGGATAATTTCATTGTACTTCATTGATTTTTTTTTTTCTCGCAACAATTTCAGAGTAATTTTGATGGCAAGTGCCCTCTGTACATGGAAATTAGATGGTTTGATATAGGAAGTTTGGAACTGAATTACGATAGAGTTGGAAAGGGTTCAACGTGCGATTATGTCATATACGGACCTCTTATCATTTGTATTCTTTTTCCGTTTATCATGTTGCTGTTACTGGGTTACATTATCTTTCAATCATACTTGGGGAATGCAACACCAGAGTATGCATTTTTTTTTTTAAATTTAAAAATGTTTTTATAGTTTTAATATTTTTATTTCTTGAATTTTTAAAGGAAAAAACTCAAACCAATGACTTTGTTGGCAGTGAATTGTGTTTCTTTAATCCTCATCTTTGTTGCTGCTTGCATTGTCAGTACTGGAAGAAGACAAATGTGCAACAGTATCACTGCAAATTATTACGACAGATCGTAAGATTAAAAGTAAATTAAATGTTATACAAAAATTAATTAAATTTATTACAGATGTTTTTATGGACAAAGAGTGGAATGGCATGAGCCCAGATTCCGTACAGCAACGTTTGTAAGAGATATCATCACCGGGGAGGTAATTAACAATTAATTGTTACAGTGTAAAGTTTTAATTGACGTCTTTTTCATTGTTTCTAAGGTATTTTTATGGATAAGTTTAATTTGGTGGCTTTTCTTGATCGTACCTGAATTTTTGGCGCTGTGGAGAAAACGTGGAACGAAATCTGAAGAAATCACCGTGAAGGTTTGATTAAATGTAGAAAGGGCCAAAGAATCTCATTTGTATCATGGTGTCTGTTTCATTATTAATCAGGTTTTTTTTTCAAGAAATGTTTCATTACATGTTGTGGGTGTACATAAAATGTCATTAGAAATTTTTTTAATTCGCTTGCCGTTTATCATAAGCGATTAATGCGAATGTCATTAATATTATCGCTATTTGACATATTTAATATGTCTCGTTTGTACGTTTGTATGTTTGTTTATGTACGTTAATGCTATGAGATCCTAATATTTTATACTTTTATAAACTATATAAACAAGAGAATTTGTTGGAATTTTATAACGTGCTTATGTACACATTGAAATAAAGAATTGTAATATTGCTTTAACCTTAGTGAAGAACGATGTTCAAAACCATGGTGAGCAAATCGATTATGCCCCTTCTTTTCAATAAGAAAAGAGGCTTAAAGCAATTTACACAAACTGACCACATATGTTTTTTTCCATTTTGTGAATTCAGCTTTTAATTTTTATTATGGTATCATGGTTATTCCACTACATTATTTTCTTGGGAATGAAAATAATAACTATAGGTTACAGTTTGGTGTATTAAATGCAGGTAGAAAATATAATAATTACAAATGTATAGGGTTTAGAAAAGGATAAAAAAAAGTTATTCAGAAAAAAGTTTTTCTAACATTTTAAAAACCAGCAACAATAGTAATTACTGGGGACTTGACACAACATGGCCTACAGGCTTAAGGCCAGGCCAGGTAAGTGACATTGAAATTTGATTAAATCAAGCTTTATGAAGAGAAACTATGTAAAGTTAGAGAACTCTAAATTAACTTAAGTAGCCTAACCTAAACTTATTTTAAATTTAATGACAGTTACCTAGGCCACGGTCTAAGCTAGTAGGCCATGTTTTTAATTTTCCCGTTAGCACCCTCCGCCAATCAAATAAGAGTTTCCCCATACGTTTTATTTATTCCGCGAAGCAACAGAGGAAAAACACAGCGAAGTTATGGCGCACCCATGCGCTTAGACACGCCCAAACTTCTATCTGTCCACAAATTCGTTTTAAAACTTAGCCATGAATTGGAAGTACGTTTTTGTGTTTACTTTGAATTTAACAATATTCATTTCCGGGCTGATTATAAGCATTGCAATGGCACTTGCTAAGGTGAGCTTATTTTTTTAGTCGGGACCGCGAGCAATCGAGCTATCGCTTGCTAATACTTGCTTATATTTCTGTTTGTTTACTTTGACATGTCGGGTATCAGTAAGTAACAGTGTTACTTACTGATCTGTGGTATCGCTGTTATTTTTGCTGCTAACATTTTTCCCGAAGTTTATCACTAAGGAGTTACTATTCGAGTATTCGTAGCTCTTTCTCTGCGCGTAGGCATAAAAAAGGAAAGAGGCTGCAGTTTGATACAAACCCTAGGGGACCCAAACATACGATGTGTTTATATTGGGACCTAGCACAAACTGAGAATACAAGCAGCATTCTACTCTTAAAAGTAACTGTTTTATAACTGGAAAACTTAGAAATTAAAATCTTTAAATTGAACAAAAATTACAGAAACAGAAACTTGTAAAGATTTCTAAAAAATTATCGATATTATGCACTTAGTATTTGCTAAAATTAATTCACTATTGCCGAAAATTAATATTATGTTTGTCTTTCAGGGTAATTTCGATGGCCAATGTCCATTGTATTTGGATATCAACTGGAAAGATATAACTAACTTTGTAACTGAATCTTGGGGAAGTGAGTCCACGTGTAATTTCATAATTTACCTGCAAGTTATAGTCTGTATTTTAATCCCTTTCGTCATGATGGTTTTACTGGGTTACTTAATATTTCAATCCTTTCTTGGAAACGATGCAGCAGAGTAACTACAATAAATTCTAGGCAATAAATAATTATTTTTAATACAAAACCTGATCATTACAGTAAACTCTACGCACCGCTTATTTTTTTACCAATATGGATTATAAGTTTCGGCTTATTATTTGTTGGTGCATGTATTGTATCAGTCGGACGAAGCAAAATGTGTTCAAGTCTCATCGATTACCCCAACTCTAGCACTAAAAGCGTGTCAAAATTAACGTAATAGGAGGCTGGAAAGTTTAAAATCATAAAATAAATCGGTATTTTGTTTAATTTGTAGATGTTACGATGCTCAGAATTATGATTGGAAAAATAAAAGTGGGAAATTTGGAGATGGAAAATTTGTTGCAAACATTGTCCTGTGTGAAGTAATTTTTTTTTTCTTTTACTAAAATTGATTAAGTTATAATTTTGCTTTTTTCTAGGTGGTTTCTTGGATAAATTTAATATGGTGGATGTGTTTAATTCTTCTCGAAACGGTGGCATTTTTCAAAGGCCGTGCTGCTGCCCGTGCATCAAAGTAAAAAAAAAAAGTTGATTCACTATGTGGTGAGCAAGTCTCGTTGGCCATTCGTTATGGTATTTGTACATTGTAATGTAGTGTTTGACACTAAATATAAATATTGCACATTTGGCGCACTTTGAAAAGTTTCAGGTACATGTAACTGTACATATACTATTTTGTTGTTATGCAAATTATGTATGGTATATTTTTCTAATTGTAACACTTAATATGAAATCAACGAACAACTGTTAATGCATTCCAAATTAATTTTATTTTTTAATTAATTTTTGTGAATATTGTAAAATCGTTAAAAAAAACTGTTGTTATGCAAATTAGTTGATGATGTCATTTTTGTGTATTCCCATTTTGCCACTTCATTTTCATGAGTACGCGACACTCACGCTGGCCCACGATATAGTAAAACATGCTTTCTAAATTTCTGCTCATGTCAGTGTTCTATTTCTTAATACTTATAACCGGTTTAGTATCAGGTTATGCGATGTTAATTGTTAGGGTAAGTATTTAATGTTTTAAAATTCTTTGTTTTGATTGTTATATTAAATTACAGAAACATGTTGGCCCTTGTCAGCACCTCAGCGATTTCATGTGCAAGTACTTGTTATTTAAGCCAATACTTGCTGACGTTTTATTTGCATTTGCTATAATTTTTTGGGTGTGCTGTAATATCATTAAGTTAAACTCTCGCTCTCCTCAAGAAAATTCTACAACAAGGTATATTACATTGTCACGTTTTAATCTACTTAAAGTGTAGACGCAAAGATTCAGATATTTCAGATGCTGTTCTTGGTCTGTTCCTATGCTGGGTTCAGTGCTCACTTTCATAGAAGCAGTTTCTATTACAACGGAAAGAGTTATCATTTGCACCACAATTGAAAGAAAGACGACTTTAACGTAAGGAAGATTAGAAAATCAAAAATTTTTTTAAATCAGAATTTTTAAACACTCCCACAGGTGCTTTGAGGCAGAAGAAAAATACATAAATTCTGCGAAACCTCACTTTTTGGGATATCCAAAAGTGAGGTTCATTACTTGGACGGTCGTTTATGAGGTAAAATTTTTCTAGTCCTTAGGTAGCTTTTTCGTAATTATTATTTGTTTCTAGGTGGTTGTGTGGCTATCAATGGTGTGGTGGCTTTGCCTTGTTGCGATAGAACATATGCCAGTTTTTAAAACTCCTAAGGAATCAAAACATCCACATATTACTACCACAACCACAACTAGTGAACTTTAGTGTTTTGTAATCTTTATTAGCGTTGTTACCACTAAGAATTTTAGCCTATTTTACTAAACAATTCTTCTTATGCAAATTTCCGTATAATTTCATAAGCAATAAATGGTCAATTATTCATGCATTAAAACGCCACTTAAATTACTAGACGATGTTTGTTCAAATTGAAAAAAAAACCTTGAAAATTGAAAAAAAATCTGCTGTTAGTAAATTTAAATTATTCAAATTAGTTAGAGTGCGATTTCCCATTTCCCTTTCTTGCACAGACACCCCCATAGTATTAGGACATCGGCCTTCCCACACCGGGCGGATAAAAAGTGTCATAATCTCGTTGATTGCAAAACAAATTTAACGTAAGAAAACCGTAAATCGGAAAATGTTAGGAATTAATCAGAAATTTTAAATATTTCCATTAGATGTTTTGATGCAGAAAAATATCATTGGAACAATGAGCGCATTGAGATTTCAAATATGTGACTTGGATTGTAACTGCAGAGGTAATCTTTTATAAACTAGGTTAAAACATGTTCATATTATAAGTCATGCAGCGGGGATAAAGAGTAAAGTTAGGGCAATTGCTGTTAGTCATTTTGCATTACTTCAATTTGAATGTTGTATGAACACCTAGGTAACTATTTTTTCTTTAGGTAATATTGTGGTTATGTTTAATTGCACTAGAAGTTGACATTTTTTAAAAGACGACAAGCTATCAAAATTTCCTAACATCACAACTAAACTTTGATAATTCGTAATCTTAATTTTTTTTACTAATATATTTATCTTTAAACAAATATAATACACCGTAGATTTAATGCAGTGCTGTTTTAATGCAACAAAATTTACAAATTTCAAAGAGTTAAGCTTTTCACATGACAAATAAAAATACAACAAATATACAATACAAAAAACTTAATCTTAAATATTCTGCCATAAACTGGGAAAAAAATTTACAACTCCGAACATTCACATTCAAACTACACTCCATATTCAGCTTTACACATTCAATTCTGGGTTACTTTCTAACCACAATATTTTCTCCAAATCCATTTATGGTTATCTCTAAATTCAGTTAAAAATTTACAACCGGTTCATTAATTAAAACAAGCCAAAAAAAATATATTACACTTCAATAGTTTATCATAATATATATATATGACTATATATAAATTCCTTAAAAATTGCAAACCTCACAAACTATTATAAATTTGTTGATTGAACTAGTGTAGTAATAATTCGTAAAGAATAATTGGAATCGAAGTTGTGCTGTTAGATTGCTATTTTCCATGCAATATTTAAATTGTTAATGTAGTCCTTTATCTCTTATCTCCCATTACAAACAGGAAAATTATTTATTATCCAGATTATTAGGTAAAAATTTTATATTCCAATATTTTAATTTCGAAAATTCAAGGAGATATGAGTGTAGAAGGGAGGGGGGATTTAAAATAATGCCCAAAGAAAACAAATGTCATTTGTACAGAGGCATTTCATTGTCCTAAAAGTCTCTTAATCACTTCAGATGAAAAAAAACCTCTCTTAAAAAGGCACTATCTGGCCTAATGGGGTTGGTTTTTAATTTTCTTTTAATTTGGTAATTCCTAATAAGTTGTACCTGAGCATCGTATAAGGATTCTAACACTCTTTCAACCAAAATAGTGATTTAATTCATCTTGAAGTGATTATTTACAGACGCAAAATTTTCTCAAAATGATGATTAATCCATTCACTTTTAATTATATAAAAGTTATTACACCTGAATACTGTTAATCGTTTCTTAACGGGTGGAAATAAAAACTATTAGAAACTATAACAAAATAAAATTTGCAGAATGATTAGAAAGCTATCTTAAAACTGTTCCGTTTACATATTTAAACAAAATTTGGAACTTTTTATCTCACAGCCCATTGCATAATGCTACTATCTCTTCCACCTAACGAAATAAGTCGAGTATCATCTGGTAAAAATCCAACTGCAGTCACGTGGCTGCTATGCCCTCCATAAATATGGCATAAAGACTAATAAATTAAAAAAAGGTTCAGCTTATAAACGTGATAAAAATTGTAGAAAATACCTTTGGTTGGCAAACGGGGTAAGAATAGAGTTTCACCTTTCCATAGTCGTCACCTGTAGCTAATAATTTATGACTGTGTGAACGGTCGCATGAGTTCACATCTGAACCATCACAACCTTCAGGCCAAATACCTAAACATTTATTCAACAAAATTTTAAAAACGTATACATACACCTACAAATTTAACTTACCATACACATTGAAACCTAACGTGCAAGTTTGTGTAGCCCAGTTGGCGTCCCTAAGTTGCGAAGAAGAAGGAATTTGTCTGCAGATTGAAGCATTCCCTAATAAAAGTAACAATTCATTATTCAATTTTTAGACTACAGTTCATAATAAGTTTTATTTTACAGAAAAGCAGCTCGTAGTCTCCTGAAGTTGTCTGAATGTAAGTGCTATCGGTAGACCAATCCAAATGTGTAAGGAAACTAGAATGCCCCTGAAAAATTAATTACTTTAATATTCAATACCAAACTTTAATTTTACAAAACTATGAAAAAAAAACAAAAAAACTTAAAGGTTAAAACTGCTATTCTTCTTGCTGCCAGCGCTACGAATTGAATAACTAAGCTACTTTACTATTTTCTAAGTGAGTGCTAATCTACGAAACTAATACTAATTTAACTTACTTACCATTAATTACCACAGAATTGCATGTTCAAAATTTACATTTGTAATTACTCCCTTAATGCAAGATATTACAAATTAAACGTTTTTATTGTATGCATTCATGCTGTTAACATGCTGCAAAGCAATTTGCAATTAAGTAGTAATAAAAACTGAATGGTGCATGCGAAAACTAAGCTTAATAGAAAAAGAAAATTGACCATATTCATACCCAGTAGTAGAACATGCGTTTCTGTGGTTTCAGATCTCGCTGTCAGTGCATGAGAGAGAGAAAAAAAAGAAACATTAAAGTCACACATGTAAGATAAAGCGACGCCTTGTTGGAATCTGAGATTCTTCAACATGATAGAGCGAAGCTAAATTTATGAGAGCAGCGGTCAAATTACTCGCTAAATCTACTTTTAAATACCTACATTCTATATTTAACTCACCAAACACCTGCCTATTCGACTGAACTTTTGGTAATTATCAGTAACTTGATAAATGTAGATATTGTTATCACGGGATCCAAGGGCAAGGAATTTACCATCTTTAAGTAAGAAATTAAGTTCAATTTGACTTTCCCCAAATCTAACTAAGTATTTTACCAGGTGAGAATTTGCAAGTGTCCAACGATTCGGAGCCATCCGTATGTGTGGAAGTGACTTCTCTTGTGGAAGCATTCATTACCAACCATTGTCCAATCACAGTGCAAACGATTAAAATTGATCCTTCGGGTGAAAAACATGCAGATTGAACGGCCTCCTGCAAGTAATGTAAGTGTTAAATCTTTTTCTCTTCAAATACTTAATTTTGTGTTTCGTACTCCAATATATTTACTCCATACAGTAGAATGGGAAAGCGTGTCCCATAAATGAATGGATTTGTCATAACCACCAGTAATAAATTGATTTTGAGTTGGGTGTACGGCAAGGCCCCACAGTTCTTCTGTATGGCCCTAAACAACAATTAATTTATTTTTGGTTTTTTTTTTTTTTTGAAAAATGTTGGGGTATTTACTTGTACAATGATTTGAAATGTAAGGTTAAAACTTCCTTGCAAGATGCAATTTCGGGTGGTTCCGACAAGTACGCTATTTCCCCTTCCTTGAGTAATGGTACGCACTGGCCCAACTGATTCTGGAAGCTATGAATTTAATTGTAGTAAATAATTAAATTTGTCAATATTTTTCTGTGTAAACTTACTTGAGCTACTTGGCCAGTTCGTTTATACTGATTATCCCATTCTACTATTTTGCCATCCCTACCCCCCGACACTATATTTCCATCCTTCAGAGTGCAAATAGAAAAGACACCTCCTGGATGAACATTTGCTAAGCACCTAAAAACCCGATTAGCGCCTGAAAGATAAAAATTAGATTAGTCTTTTTCAAAAACATTTTTCCAATTCTTAAATCACCTCGCGTCCAAATGAGAATATTGCCATTCGAATCCCCACTTAATACATCTCCAACATCAGAAAATGCAAGGCTTAATACGAATTTCGGTTTGTCTTGTTTCTAATTAGATAAATAATTACTAAAAATAAGTGTAATACAACATTTCACTTACTTCAAATACTCCTAATTTCTTGGTTAATGTATAACCATCTAAATTCCAAAAACTAATATGCCCACGTCCACAGGTAACGATTGTACTACGATCCATAGGGTGAAATTCACAGGCTAAAACTGTTTCTGATGCACACTATTCATAAAATTAGAATTCTATAAACTTCACATTATTTCCAAAGACAAATCAAATACTTTTGTTTCAACTAATTTGTGGCCCCTCTCTCCTTTTTGCCAATCCCAAATTGACATGTTATGATCAGGCGCTTCGTCAACTGCACAAAGTAATAACCCGCCATCCTAAACCACAACAAATTTTCAATTAACCTACACAACACGCACTGTATATATTTACCGCTTTTGAAAATGCCACGCAGGTTACTGCTCTTTCGAATTCTCCAATTCCAATTACATGCAACGTATTTAAACTAACTGAATCCCAAATGCGGATGTGTGGCTGGAAAAAAAAAATTCCCACATTAAAAATCCAGTTTATAATTTCCAACATAATTTGTCATATAACAACAAACCTTTACTAAAACAGCTCTCTTGTATGACAAAAGAAAAGAAAGTAAGCAATAGATTAACTTAATACTATAATCTATCACACTTCCTAATGCCACTAATTAAAAAAAATCCGTCACTTGTAATAACTCACCCTATTATCACGCCGATCATGACCCGCTACTTGACCAGTAGCTATTAAAAGTTTATTTGGATGGAGTGTAAGGCTGTAAAACAAAAATTTAAAAATGTATTGAAGACTTAGTGATAAGTTTCACTACTCTACCATTTAACATCGTCTGTGTGTCCCGTGTAATGCCTTTGCATTTGGTCTTCAACGTTATACAAAACTACAACGGCAGCAATGAAATAAACAATTTCACCCGTCGGTAATAAATAAAGATTATTACGACAATCTCGACCACGGTAGCCATATCTATAAAAAGTAAATTATATTTACTCATTTGAGAATTTAACAAATGTAGAAACGTACACCCAATCGAGTTTAAGTCGTTCTGATGGTAGACTATTCACTTTATTGAGAGTGAAATCTTGCAAATAACTTGTCGGCGCGTACATTACGATAGGTCTTCCCCTAAGATACATCTTTAAGTAGCCTTCCTCTAAATAACAAAAATCGTTAATTCATTTCTGAGACAAAAAATTAATATCTTTGTTCAACTAACCTGAGTTGAAAATTGCCTCTTTTGTGCTAGTAACGTCAAAAGATTGAACAATTCATTAGAATTAAATGATTCAAAAGAGGAAGGCATAAAAATAATTGGTATTTTAAGCAGTTGTGTGTGGTGCATAAATGTAACTGTTGCAATTGCAAGTGATTTAATATTTAAAATGAATTTGAAATTCAAATTTAATATTCAAATAATATAATATAAATAAAAAGCTTGACAGAATATATTAAAATGCAATGTGGGAAATAACTCATTACCCGTGTCGTGAATTGTTGGCAGAAGGCAACTTGACACTGACATGCAGATTTAGCATTGATCCACTAATAGTGCGTCTAGAAATATATGCCATAAATAAAAAGAAAAATAAAATAATATAAAAAAATACTATATCTGCAAAGCTTACAAAATGAGCAGACAAAAATTATAATTTCATGCAAAAACTGCCCTTGATTTAGCATAAAATAATCATAAATAAAAAAAGGAAAAATCTGTAAACCGACATCGTGCAGTTTCGAATATTAAATATAAAACAACGCCCTTAGAAATTTTATTCTAGATTAATATAGTAACTCTTTTTTTGCACCTCTGATTGGTAATGTGAGATGGAACTGCATTGAAGTCTTGGGTGGACGACCATTTCTTGAGATTGTTGCTTCCTTGAGTGCTGATCTGAAGATGAGTTGGCGCTCTGCTAGGAGACGGTGTATGGCGTGGGGAAGGGGAACTGCGCATGGACGATGGAGAAGGGCTGGGGATTGGGGAAACAGAGTTGGAACTAAGGCCATCACTCTGTAAGGAGTTGTTGGAATGGTAATGAGACCGTCTACTTGTGTTGACCGCTGGTGCTGCTGTTCTACGAGGCGTCTGCTGATGATGGTGCATCTGTCCGGTCGTCGCATGGCCGTCTTTTTGTGGACCTACATGATTGGAAATGGCTACTATAAAAAAAAAAGAAAAATTAATTATTGACGGGATATGACCTTAAATATTTGATTATTTCCTTTAGGTGAAAATAATCGGAAGTGCATATAAACTACTTCCTACAGGTGCAAAAAAGGGAATGCAAAATTCTTGCACTCAATTTTAAATTTTTCCACTTAATATGGTCATCTATAATATGTAGGATGCTAAATATTTTCCTCCCCACCTGCCCTGCTTTACTTTCAACCAACGTTTGTGAATAAATCAATCACCTTTTAAAAACCTTTAATTACAACCATATTGATTTTAATAATTACCCAAAAAAATACTTTATGGTCCTAGCTCACGCACACATTTAACCTAAATCTTGATCAAAATGCGTTGACAAACCCGACTTAAGAGAATGTGACTGTGTTGCCAAAAACCATCAACGGGTTTAGAATGCCAATAGTAACCACAAATATGTTAAATGAAGAGGATAAAAAACTCTAAAAATATGTACTCAAGTTTTTTTTAAGGAAAACATGCTGAATTTTAATAAGTCTGACAAAAAATTAAGTAACCTTGCCCTTTAGAAACACGTAGGCGGTTTGTGTTCAATACATTTTTATGTGTATTACTAATAGAGTTTGCGCAAATTGACTTAAGGAGTTTGTTTTATACCTTAAGACGCTTATAGACTTTTTACTGGATGCGCAGAACAACAGCTAGAGCGAAGATTTGTTGTCTGCGCATTCCATGTTAGCACTGCAGGATGCGCAGAGAACAAATCCTCGGTCTAACTATAATTCTGTGCGTGCAATTCAAGTTCGTAAGTCTAAATTTGATGAGTTTGCGCACTGGTTTTGTTATAAACGTCGCCCTTATGCTTATACCGAATATATACAAGCATAAGACTAAAGTTTTAAACGTAAAACGTTTGCGCAAACTCACTAATAGGCAATAAGCTCCAACTCAATTTGCGCAACTCCCTATTACTATTTCGTGTGCATCGCTATGCATTAGGGTAATGGAATGTCTCCATGCCCCACATATTATGGTTTTAGCTGATGGTAAATCCCTCTCTAGTGAAGGATTTCTTTATATTATTTATGTATTTGAATCCTCTATCAACTTGTCTCCTGCTGATAGTTTATATTATTTTATTAACAGTGTGAAGCTGGTTTATATAAGCAACCCATTTTAGGGCTCTAGACCTAATAGCCTCAATTTATTCGTTACAGGCGAATGGTTCGTAATAACTTTAATTCATAGGTCAGGATGAGACCATAGTTGATTATTCTTTTTGGCACTGACACATAAATTTGTTTGCTAATACAATTTCTCTTGAAATATATTTGTATTCAGTAATTTACACAATTGGAAATAACTGACATACTTTTTGTATTCAACACATGTTTACATAAAAGATTTTTACCATGTGTTGTTTCCCTATTGATAAGATTACGTGTAAAAATGTAAATACTCTGCGAAATTTTGCTGTGTAATTTTATTTAGTGTATTATAAAATAAAAAAATTACACAACAAAAACAAAAGCAGTGCTGCACCTGTTTAAACACCTACAATTAAAACAAATTAAAGTGGGTGTGTGGAATGGAGTTAAATAACATTATACAACGAAAACAGCTCTAAGTGCGGTTTTTAGGTTTTATAATGTTCATATTAACCTGTTTTTAATATACCTGTTCCTCTTCCTTCTAGATTGTTCAGTCTTCTAAGAACGTCAGCCAAAGTGCTTCGCAAACAAACTATCTCATCGGCTTGCTCGTGCACTTTTTTTTCCAGATCAGAAACTCTTTCCCTAAGCGTGTCATTTTCATTGGTGATCATGTCATCTGAGTATGAAAAAGAAAGTTAAAATTACATGGATTTATGTGTCCCAGTAGGGAAACAATTACACATTATTTTTAATGGGTTTATTATGCAATCCACGATTTTTTAATTAGGTTTTTTCTCTACCATATTTTAAAAACAAATGTTAGCTCTTGAATACAAATCTGAATATTTTCACGCACATTCTTCATGTATTAAAACTCCCATTTGCACAGGCCAGTTAAATGACACCGTGGGAAACCCAGAAACAAATCCTTCAAATGACGAACACTTTTTTTTTTAAAAAGAACACTATTTAGTTACATATTTAAACTGAAAATCGACACATTCGTTTGATGATAAGCCAAATTGGATGAAAAAGCTTTGGTAAGACGCGAGACAGTAAAATAAATAATTCAACCGTGATAATTTTTTGGCAGATAAAAGCCGATAGTAATCAGTAAATTGTGTCTAAATATAGATTTGTAAAGGAAAAAGGGGGAAGGAAAAAAATAATCTTACTCCAAGCTTGATAAACAGAATCCATTTCGCTAACATCATCAAGTGTTGAACAGTCTTCCATGACTGCTAATTCAACTGCACCGGAGTTAGGCGCCGCACTTCTGCCGCTGTGCATCATCACTCCCCCGCAGATACCGTAATTTGGGTGGGCAGATTAGATCGAGAGCAGTGGTTGAAAAATTCCCACCTCCAACACAACATAATATAAAATGGACAATATATGAGTCCTTGAAAAGGGTGGGCCTACACGAGTCATCATATTGTGCCCTCGCAGTTCATAGATCCGATTCGGTAGCCGTTTCCGGTGCTCGGCAAAATGACAGGGCAGAGAAAGGACTCTCTACACAGGGTGTGCGGCTATTCACGTTTTCACTTTTCCCTACCGGTTTGGCTTGTGAGAAAAGTGGAACGTAGCTTGGGTATTTAAAATCAATATTTACTACTTAAGGGTTTGTAGGCCAATTTTTGAAGCTAGTTTTTTATTTGGTTTGTTTGTGATATTTTTTTTTTAAACTGTAAACTTATAAAGTTATTTTTTTTTTAATTTATAAAAAATTTTATTCAATCTTTGAGGGGTGAAAATTAAATACACAAAGTTAAAGGCGAATTTTTTCTGCTTTCAAGCATGACATCCTTGCACATTGCAATATCCTGGAGGGTTGAGAAACAAGCGGGAAAAGTTTTCACATGATCGTAACGGAGGATATCGATTTTTAATCGATCCGTGATATTTAATTCATGGGGGGTGACATTCCAATAAGAATTAAGAAAAGGTCATTAAAAGTGTTGAAGATTCTTAGTGGCCTGTATCAACTTGACCTGCCCTTCAGGAAGTTTTTTTCCTTATATTTAAAATGAAAGTATTCACTCTCTTATCACCTAATAGAATTTACATTCAAATCAATTTTTTTATTTCACCTTGATCCGTGATGTAACTCAATAACAATCCTGAATAATTTAAAAATGGAATTTACTACTTTTTAGTTATATCAATTTACAATTATTTACAATGAATGAAAAACTTTTATATGACAAAATTAAACTTTTAAACATCATACCTCCTCCAGATGAGGCTGCAGGTGAGACGAGCGCTTCGGAAGACATTTGTAATTCCGAATGATCTTCGACTTCGGCGTGGTCTTCGCCGTTGATTCGCATCGTTTCAAATTTTTCGTCTTTCCCTCCGAGTTCCGTCCGGAAGTTGATTTAAAGAATTTTTTTTAAATAAATGAAGTAATCACTGAAAGTTAAATGTTAGTTTGGGACGTGGCGGAGATCGACACACCTCCTAAGCCAACACGATGCAGTCCAAGCCTTTAACGGACGAATATTCTTGGACAAATGAGGCAGGCGAATGAATAAACAGCCTTTCTTGCCCCAAGGCACGTTAACGTTTACTTTAATCCTCTACCTAGCCGAACAGGTGCGAGAGACAAAAACAGGTTGTTATCACGTGACTTAAAGTCGTGACGTGAAACGGTGGAGAAAATTCGTTTGCTTGACCTTTTTAACTGGATCGTATAATTTTTTTTTTTTTACCTTGGCATTTTTATCTTGTTTTTAGTGGGAGTTTATGCCATCGGATGAAAAGTTGAAGTTGGAGTTGTTATCGTTGCTGAGGAAAAGATATGAGCCAATAGGATGTGTCGGTTGGTAATGAGATTCGTCACGTGGGTTAATGCATTGCGGGAGATTTGAATAATTTTAAGCCTAACTGACTCGTGGTGGCCAAGGACAACAAAACTTTTCGTTTATCGTAGAAACGCAATTTCTTGCTTACAATTTCATGTTTTATGTTAGTTAGAGTATAAATAATCAAGCAGTGTAATGGAGTCAAAGCGAAGGAAAAATGTTTCAAAACGAGCCCCCAAGTTAAAATTTTAGAGTACAATAATATTAACTTGTATAAAAATAATCTTTTTGTCGTTACAGTACGACTCGTAAAACCACCGAAGCTTGCAAGCACTTATTTGCCATGATTCCAGGAGCTTCAGCATTCTCAAAATTCACCAGAGTAATTTTTAGTTCTCTTTATTTATTTAATTATTTTCTAAATTGACTACCGATTTCTTTTTTAGGCCCAAAAATTAGAGATAATCGTCAAGTATATTAAAAATTTAGAAACAACTCTTGATGAAGTGAGTCGTGAAAAGAAATCAGTGCCGAATTCGGATTACAAAATTTTAACCAAGATTGTGCATCAAGGTATTTTATTTACTTGGAAATTTAATTTTTCACGGTCTAAAATTTAAAAAATATATTTTGGCAGAATAAATTTTTAAGATGATTTAAACATATGTTATTAAAAATGAAAATTGATGCTATTTTTATAGTGAATAAAAAACATTCATCTCCTAAGAAACCCGAATCATCGATTGAGAAAAAATGCCTTGGAAATTTATCTCAAGATTTATCGCTTCCTAATACTTCAAGCTGCGTATCTGATGACTTTGAGCGGTTTATTAATTCTAATGTTGACCGATTGACTGTGGGTGAGCATAGCAGTAATTCACTTAAACTTAGATAATAATTTAACACGATCTTTTTCTTTCCTTCTCCTCTTGTCTCTCCATTTTTTGTCGCTTTTTATATTTCAATTAGATTAATACGAACTGGGGTTTGAAGCTGAGGCAAGGCCTCTTAATTTGTTGATTTAAAGTGGTACTTGACAGGGTTAATGCCCTTTTCTTTCATTATCTAGTCATGTAAATTAATATTTAATTATTAATATTTTATTTTCGTTCATTACTTGCTACACATGTAAAATTATCAAAGAAAAAATAAAATTATCGAATTTTTTAAATTTATAATTAGAGTAAGACGGTACCAAATACTGTCGCAAGATTGCGCTAGGTCATTAGTCAGTCCAGACGGAGACGCATAACAAATTGAGCGATGATGTCCTCGAAGTGTGCTCGCCTGTATGCAACCTGTCGCAAAGTGTTTTTACAGCCGCAAAATGTCATTACAACTAAGATTAAGAAATTTTCAACCGTGATTAATCCTGTGGGTTTGAAAATAGAAACTGACAACGCAAAAACGGTATGTCGACGTGCAGAAAACTTATTAAAATATTTTAAATCATTATTATATAAATGCACTATTGAATAACCATTGTAAAGCGCTTGATTCTAATTACAGACACCGGAATCAACCAATAGTTTGTTCAAGGACGGAAAACCTCTTCCGTTTTCCGCTTTTTTGACTGACACTTTCGGACGAAGACATACCTATTTACGGATTTCCTTAACGGAAAAATGCAGTCTTAGGTGTAAGGAAATGCATAAGCTCTAAAATCACCCAGAATTAATTTTTTTTGTTATAAACAAAAGGTCAATATTGTATGCCTGCAGAAGGTGTAAATTTAACACCGAGGCAACAGCTACTTACATCGGCTGAAATTGTGACCATTGCGAAACTCTTTATCAAAGAAGGAGTAGATAAAATACGTCTAACTGGTGGAGAACCGCTGGTTAGATCTGATATAGTACAAATAATCGGTATCATAACACTTGTTTTTTACTATTAAAAAAATTCTAATAAATAATTTGCTTAGGGGAATTAAAAAAAATTCCTGGATTAAGCTGGGTCGCCTTGACCACAAATGGAATTGTGCTTAAGAACAAATTGCCTGCGCTTCGTGAAGCAGGACTGGATGCGTTAAATATTAGTTTAGATACTCTTGTACCCGTGAAATTTGAATTTATTACCAGGCGCAAAGGTTGGCAGAGAGTTATCGATGGAATCAACCTTGCATTAGAAATGGGTTACGACCCAGTAAAGGTGATAAGTTAATTGGAATATTATTATTTTGAAATCTTTTAAATACCGGTTTTTATTGTTTTCAGATAAATACTGTCGTAATGAGAGGTTTTAATCACGATGAAATTACCGACTTTGTTGCTCTTACCAAGGAGAAAGTAAACATAATCTTTTTTATTTCACACTTGAAAGATTTTAAAACGTTTGTTTCCCTTCAGAAACTAGATGTACGATTTATAGAATATATGCCCTTTGATGGTAATAAATGGAATGATAAAAAGATGGTTCCGTACAAGGAAATGTTGGATATAATAAAATCCAAATGGCCTGAAATTAAACGCATAGAGGATAAAAAAAACGATACTTCAAAAGTATGATTAATTATAAAATTTCCTGAAGCGTGAATTAAAAATTTAAAAATTTTAACTTTTCCTCCTCAAGGCATATAAAATTCCTGGTTGGGCTGGACAAATTGGTTTCATTACATCCATGAGTGAACATTTTTGCGGTTCATGTAATCGGTTAAGGCTTACGGCCGATGGCAATCTGAAGGTTTAAAAATTAAAATTTCCAAATATTTACATTAATTAAAAATCAATTTGTAAAGGTCTGCTTGTTTGGAAACGCAGAAGTGTCTTTAAGAGATGCATTAAGATCGGGTGTTAGTGAGGAGGAAATGTTGGATATTATTGGAGCTGCTGTGGGACGAAAGAAGAAACAACACGCAGGTATACACAACACTGCAAAATCTGTACCGGTTTTGAAGTACATTTCATTTTTAGGAATGTTCAATCTTGCCAAAATGAAGAACAGACCAATGATATTAATTGGTGGGTGATTTAGACCTGTTTTGCTGTATGTACAAAATTACAGACTGCTTCTTATATAACTAAATTTTTTTTTTATATTATTTTCCAGGTTCTTTCTCTATCAATCAACCGCTTTCAGATTTAGTTAAATTTTGTCCAAAACTCTTGACTAACCAATTAAGAACTTTTAACACTACAACGTCTCAAAGTACAGAAAAACAAATGACTCACACTGACGAACAAGGGAAATTGAAAATGGTTGACGTGACTGATAAAACAGTAACCGAACGAACAGCATCAGCACAGGCAATAGTCAATTTGGGGAGTGAAGTTTTTAAATTGGTTGAAAAAAATGTAATGAAAAAGGGAGATGTTTTAGCTACAGCTCAATTAGCTGGAATTATGGCAGCAAAGGAAACAAGTAGACTTATCCCACTTTGTCATAATATACCACTCACTCAAATTAATGTTACCTGCACTTTAATGCCAGGCATGTGTAGTGTCCATGTGACATCTTTAGTGAAAACAACTGGGAAAACCGGTGTAGAAATGGAGGCATTGACAGCTGTTTCTTTTGCTGCTTTGACCATTTACGATATGTGCAAAGCAGCCAGCAAAAGTATTGTAATAAGTGATATCAAACTTGTGCTCAAAACGGGAGGAAAAAGTGGAGACTTTAAAAGAGAGTGAAACACTTTTATAAACACAATTTCACACGAAAACACCTACAAAAATTTTTTTTTTACATAATAGTTTGTTTTTCTATTAATCTCTGAAATACCCCACCCCTAATATTCATTAACTCGTCATAAGAACCCATTTCAACAATCACACCGTTTTTAAGAACAGCAATGTTATCAGCGCGAATTATAGTCGAAAGACGATGCGCAATTGTGATTACAGTTCGTCCCTTCATTAATCTATCAACTGCCTCCTGTACCAGATGCTCACTCTCAGCATCTAGAGCACTGTAAATAATTATAAAAATGAGGAAATATTCCAGATATGTTTTGAGATTCAATATGTATACCTTGTAGCTTCATCCAGTATTAATATTGTTGGATTCTGTAAATGAAATTTATATAAATGTTGAGTTATTATATATATTTTTTTAGGTATACCTACTTTTAATATTGCCCTTGCTATTGCGATTCTCTGTCTTTGACCACCTAAAATTTTTAAAATTTCTAATTATTATTTGAACATTTTATTATTGGATTGATATGTACCTGATAACATAAGACCTTGTTGCCCAACTAACGTATTAATCTTATCAGGAAAGTTTTGTATAAAATCAAATGCATTAGCTTCTTTACAAGCTAAAATGATTTCTTCATTTGTTGTTGAATGCTTCGCCCCGTATAAAATGTTATCTTTAATTGAAGATGAAAATAAAACGGGTTCTTGACTAACTATGCCAACTTGTGTTCGCACCCATTTAGGATTCAAAACATTTATATCTAGGCCATCAAGATAAATCCCGCCTGAAAAAATAATTTATTTAACTCCTAGACATAAAAAAAATATTTGTATCACCTTCTTGAGGATTGTAAAATCTGAGTAAAAGAGCAGCAACAGTGGATTTCCCAGATCCACTTCCACCAACAACGGCTGTGATAGAACCAGCAGGTACAGTCAAGTTTAACCCATTGAATATCTTTGCGTCAGGTCGGGATGGGTATGCAAAATGTACGTTTTTGAATTCAATTAACCCCTGTACAGGAGTTTGCGGTATAACACCACCTTAAAATTTTTTTTTAATTAATTACAACTTAATTGCCAAAATTTTTACAAACCTGAGACAGGTATTGACGGCTTTTTATCTAAAATATCCCACAGTTTTGTGCTTGCTCCAAGCCCTTTCATTAATTCTGAATAAAACCCAGTTAGGCCTGTCATTTAGTAGATTTTGTAACATCAAATTGTGAGTAAAATTATATTTTATTTAGACCTCCTAAAGATATTCCCATATACCCTGCATATAAAATAAATGCAGACAGGTCTCCTACAGTAATTTGGGCGTCAGTCATCATCGTGCCCCCGTAGTATAATACACTAAGTACAATTAAATTGCCACTTAATCCTGTCTAAACACAAAAGTAAATTATGTGGTATTTTCCTGAATTCTAATTTACCAAGCCAAAGAAAATCGCCTTCCCTAATGCTTCTCTGTACTGTAATTGCAGTACATCCCACAATTTGTTGTCATATCGGGCACTTTCATTGTACTCCTGAGCAAAAGCCCGCACCGTCCTTATATTTGAAATTCGTTCTTCTGTAATCTATAAAACATTACGTTATAAAAATATAAAAGGTTTATTGAAAATGATTTATAAAGGACTTGGTTTGCTTCTGCAAGTTCGTCTTGCACTTCGCGTGTAATATCACGCAAAAATCGCCCGTATACAATGGCGACAGCAGCCACTGGAGTGACTGTACATAAACCAACAAATGCTAAATTAGCTGATGTATAAATCTATGCAGAATTTCAAATTAATAATGATATTGCTCAGTTATATAATACTTAAATTACCATCATTGATACACTAGCTATAGTGCTGGTTAAGGATCTTAATCCATCAGATATATTTTGAGTTATAGAATACCCAACTATAGATACATCAGACGCAAGTCGGTTAATGAGTTCCCCAGTCTTGTTCTTATCAAAAAAATGCATTTCTTGTGTAATAATAGCTCGAAAAGTATCATGGCGTAGTCGTTTTACAACTCTTTGACCTGAACGACAATTTAAATAAATTAGGAATTGTTTATAAACTCGAGAGGATTTTATTACCCGATGTTTGAATCAGATAAACCCTTCCAAAATTTGCTAGGGCGCCTATTAAAAATGCAATAATGAAAAAAGAGCACATGTATTGTAAATGCTCCTTTTTTTTCTCAGCATCATTTGAGTTTATAGTGTCTATTAATTTTCCTACACAAAATGGAACTGCAATTGTGACCGCACTGGAGATCAAAAGAAGGCAACAAGCACCTGTTGTAGTAAAAGAATAATTTAATAATCTCCGTCACCAATTACCCATCCTCTCTCTATACCTGTTAACTTCCATTTTTCAGGTCCAGCTAATTTCAGCAATCTCTTAAAATCACTTTTATTTATTTTCTTGTTAATTTTCAATGGATTAGATGTGTTAGATGCATAAAGCCGGCATTGATGACTTGGTTTTGAAGGTTTGTATGAAAAATAGCACTGATTAATTCTTGTGTGGGTATGTCTATAATACAAAATAGGTTTTGTTTTGATGAGCACTTTGTTTAAAAATGAATGTAATTGAAACATCGCTTTTTTGTGATTAAAACCGAGTCATGGCCTACTTCGAGGAAAAAGATATTTGTTTACGTAACACATTGCACCGCAAGGTGGCAGGTTTGCAAGTTCCGTTTTGTTCAGAGAGAACTTCCGTCCGGCTGGTCTCCTTGAATTTGCGAAGAAAAAACTAGCAATAATGAATTCAGCATTGCGAGTAAGCATTGTTTGACTGGTTTGACCTACCCTAAATTGTTGCAAACATAATTAACAAAACGCTTGCGCAAATTCCTTTTCAGTTGGCTGCTTTGGCGAGGCCCTTGATAGGAAACGTTTCGCAGAAACAACTCTCAAGTGTTGCTCCGGAAAAAAAGTTTGCACCCGTATCCGAGAGAATCAAACGCCTGCAACAACAATTTCAGGTACGAACACGATAAGGTTAATATAAGTAACAAATTAACGTCATTTTATTAAATCAAAGAAAAATGACGGCAAACCAATTCACCTGAAAGGAGGTCCAATGGACGCTTTCCTCTATAATATCATCATGGGTGGCTGTATTTTTACAACAGCATGGTCTCTGTATTTGTTCTACCAGATGTCTTTCCCAAAGAAAGCCGAATAAATATCGTTAATGAAATTACTTATGTATAAATCAGTAGATTATAAGATAGAATTATGTGAAAAAAGGGTATTTAACGTATTGTGAAAATAAATTACGTTTAGAAACGTGATTTGTTGTATGAGTAGCTAAAAGACAACACAAAAGTAATTTAATTACTTTTAATAGTCTTCCTTCACAAAAATATTTTCTGCTCTGCTTCAAGTTACATATCTCTCATCGAATAAACAATTCAACAAAGGCCTTACGAAAATAGATGATCTGCTATAACTATACTGATTTTTTTTTTCATACAAGTCTTGCCAACTCACCTAAAAGCACAAAGAATTGAGTTTCTAAACAAAATTTGAGTGTAACTACATTTTACAGTTATACATTGAAATAACAGAAATGACATCGTAACTAAAAGAGAGTTTAGTAAAATTAAGAAAAGTTGTCACCGCTCTATGAGGTAATGGGAGTGAAAACACAAGTTAAAAGATAATGACAACTACAAGAACGCAAAGTATGGCACATCTATTAAAAGAAAAAGAAAATGCATGACTATATCGCAAAACTCGTTCAATGCCTTTGTGCAAAACTGTCAAAATATCACAGTTCATCAGTTTTTTATCTTTCTACACACACTATTCTGTAGCTGCTTATTTGTAAAAAAAATTGTTTGATTACGTTCAGTTACTTTACAAATTCTCAGTGAATGAGTTTCAAGGTTTAAAAAAAATATTATAATGTAAACACACTACTTCCTACGTGAACATAATTTGTGTTCTAAAGTAATGTTTCTTACTAATATCAATAGTGAAGGAAATTACAATAACCTAAAATTATTCCGTTTGCACAGCATTGATTATTGTTATTTTAACTACAAATATGAAATAGAAAGTGCATATTAGGATCTAAGTATTATGTAAAAGCTTCTCGTAAAATTGTTAAATGCATAAAAGTAAATATCTAGCAGTTTAAGGCTGCTTTGAAACATTTCATTTTTTTTTTATAATTAAGTACACGAAACCAGTTCCAATGTACATATAACAGACAATACAAAAAAAATAAATATTTTGCTGCATCAGTGGTAAAAAGAAGTCATTATAAATTACAATAATTCAATAATAAAAATTCAAAACACCACATATTTACACTTTTTTAAAAAATTCCAATTTGAAATTTTTAAAATAGAATTTCACAAACCATTTTTATCATATTAAAAACAATTTCTAAAAAAAACTGAAATGTTAAAATAAGCTAATAAAATGTAAATGTATATACACATACATTTTCTCCCTGAAAAACCTTTACTTGTTAGTAGACTTTGCAAATAGGGAAATCAATTTCTCTTTAAAAAAAAAAAAGATGTCCAAATTGTCCTTTTTCATTTTGAATCAACGAAAGAAAAAAATTATCACTCTCTTCTACTTCGTTTGGTGGCTCTCGTGTTTCCTGGAGATCCAATGAAATCCATTTCTCTGAAACTTCTCGGCTTTTTGACAATCTGAACCTGCGACTGCGCACTCAACTGCAATTGAATTGCACTGGCATTCAACTTCTCGGCAAGTAGCAGTTCCTTCAACCCTTTCATCTTTTCACTATGAAGTGTAACTTTAGCTCGTGGAAGAGGGAGCGGCTTTTCTTCTTCAGGTACAACATTTGTTCCATTCCCAGTATGGATACTCGTATCTGTTAACTCATCGGGACTTTCGGCTTTTAACATGGAATCCATTGTCATTCCAGGAAAAGATGTTCCATTTGATCTGGAGCTTAAAAATTCGCGACAATCGGCAATACTTGAGGAACTACTCGAACGAGAGGATGAAAATGGTTCTCCACTTCCTAATAAATATTCCGGATTTAAAATATTTTCTCCGCAAGCAGCAGCCAGTGCTGCTATATTTGGATGTGGCGCTTCGTTCGGGTTTATCTGGTTTTCGAGTGATTTGATGAAATCCGGTGTTCTCCTGTGAATTTCCGTTTGCCTACTATTGTTTTCAACCAATTTCGAAACCTTTTCGTTTTGAGGAGACTTGAATTCTCCATTGCTTTTTTTAATACCGTTTTCTTTTTCTGTCTCTTTATTTTTCTCATCTTTTCTTTTGATTTTTTCTTTTTTAACAACTTCTTTTGTTTCTGCTTTCGTTTCTTCTTCTTCACCGTCTAATGTAATTTCAACCCGATTTCGGACTTCAGCTTCGAATTTAGCAATGGAATTAACGAGATTTTTTGCCCAACCAATGTGTAGTACCGGAGTGGAACTGCCTTCTTCCCATTTACAAATACCGTCATAAAATCTCAAGAGATGTGCAAATGGTTCAGGGTCATGTAATAAAACGGATTTAGAGTCTCTACTGCACACTAATTTTATTATGTTAGGAATTAATTCGTTGGCAATTTCTAAAAATTCTTTGTAAATTTCTTCATCTTCTCGACTGTAATTGTAACTGCAAAAAACAGAATCGGTATTTTAATATACAAAAATATTGATATTAATTTTTTTTTTTTCAGAACGAACTTCCGAATAGCAGTCGCAGCATTCGCCCACGTTTCTAGAGCTTCTTTATAACATTTATTTCTGTAGTGATAACCACCCAAATAAGTGTAAGGATAAACGTGTTGATCGTTGTAATGTAACCGCGCAGATTTGATCGCTTCGTGAAATAACGTTGAACAATTTGACCGTTGGGGAGTTGGTGTAAGTTCTTCCAGATCACCCAAATTGCCCAAAGCCATTGGGTATCTAACAAAAATTTTAAATATCAACAAATGACTTTTTAAAAATTTAAAATTTTATTCTATACTTTTCCAAATGATTTAAATCATATAAAACCCATAACAATTGTTGTTGCAAATTGGCTACTTCTATACTATCGGTGGTTGCATTTATGGATGGATTCATTCCGGAAACAAGTGCGGCAACTTCCATTGCCCTTGTACATTTCACTGGTTGTCCATTTAGGTAAAGCCAACTTTTTTCTTCAACTTCCAATGTAATCGGCTGACCTCGCTTATCCTCATTTCCCTTTCCTAGAAATGAAAACAAAAGAAAATGTGAAAAAAGAAAAACTTGCAGGAAAAAAAAAAGAAGAAAAAAGCAAACTTGCCGTGCCAAGTTACTTCGGCCGTTTCTCCACCATCTTTACCAAATGTCACCCACGCGTGATCTTCCGACAACGCTAAGTGAACATCTTTAAACCCCAACACTTGACAAGCGGCAACGACAGCGTAAGCGACACCGAATGAATCCAATTTGTTCCCTAAAAATAAACGCGAAAAAAATATTGATTCTACATGACTCACTAATCATTAGAATGTATCACCTAAGCAAAGCAAGGTCAAGGTCTTTACAGTTTTAAAAACCCTAAAACATACATTATTTATTCAAAACGCCGGTCTCAAAAAATACAGACTTTATTTCCAGGTTTGACAATATTGACTTTTATTACAAGACAGTGGAAATTGCGCATCTAAAAATGGAGGGCTGTCATTTTAAGAGATATGAGCGTAGGCGGGAAGAACGTGCTCACCTGTCAGATAGCTGTACAACGTCTGCAAATGTGCCTTGTGTTTATAATAATTTCGTGTAAGAGAGCTCCATATGACATCCGAGACTTTCCTGATTAAATCTCGACTTGCGTATGTCGTTGTCTTGTATTTAGAGAGATCGACTGAACCTTTGATTTGCGTAATAAATTTGCTGTAAAGAGCTTCCACAGTAGACAGTTGTAACACGGGGAATGTTGATGCGTCGGGCAATGTGCCCGTCGTTTCGGCGGCTTGTGAGAGCGATCGGTTGCATGTCAACAGATTTTCAATCGCTCCCAGAAGAACAGATAGTAGGGCAAGATTGGGTTGGTCGCCTTTTTCGAGGTGCAATTTACACAAGCTGACCACGTCCTGTATGTTTTTCAATGGGAACAATCGCTTTTCCCGATCGCGAAATCCCGCCATATTGAAATCGTTGGGTAAATTACACGTACGCGCGAAATTGAGTCACATTTTAATTTTCAGTTTTTTTAAAATTAATAAATGCTTTTATCAAACTACAACTCTTTAGTTATATCAGTTTATTTTTATTATCTTGTATAAACATCCTATGTTTATTTATATACCACAGCCTACATACATAAAGCCTATCTTAACCAGGCCGGTTAGGAAACTGTAGGTTGTGGTTAAAGTTCGTAGTACGTCCGCTCTGAAATAGCGCCCTTTTTACAAAATGGCGTGCACCGGGGAAGGCGATGGGCACGCTCAAGTAAAGTCCTCTACCGAATCTGATAAACAAACTGTAAACTCAGAAGTCTCAAATAATGTAGTGGCATCTATTCAAAATGGAGAGGTAATAAATATCTTAAAAAAAGAACCTATAACGCAATTTTACGGAAAAAAATGATGCATTCCGGTTTGCTTTACGAGCAACGTGACAATGACTGGCTGTTTTTTTATAAAATAATTCACATTCGGTAGAACACTTTGACCTAAAAATTTATCGTTATAGGTTACACAGGCTAATGAACAGCCAGAAGGAAATAACGGGAATGGACAGCAACAACAACAGGAAAACGGTCGCTATTCCTTTGCAAGCATCGCTAAAAGTTTAATCGTTCGGGCCCTTATAATTTATTTTATCACAAGTTTCTTTCGAGCGCCGCAAGCCCCTACTACAGGAGGCGAAGTTCGGAGACCGTCCACAAATTTATTTTCTAATGGAACGCCAATGGTCAGCAAGCGTAAACCTAATCTATTACATTTTAATTAATACTTTAATTTTTATAAACAGGATATGTACGTTTATATATCTGAAGACGAGTATTTTCAAGATTACAATAATTCCAATAATTTAGTATGGCTTCAAAAAGATTTGCAGTATGGCGATTGGGAAGGTGGAATCACCAATGACGGAAGTTATAGAAACGATATTGAAATCACAGCTTCCCCGGTATTATTTTTTAAAATTAATTAATGAATTGAAAAAATTTTCAAAACATTTTTTAAAATAAATTTACAGGCTTTGAAAAATAATGGATCGTTATATCTTCATGTGTTTTTTGTGAAAGCTGGTCGTTCACCTGATCCAAGTGTAAAGGGCAGATATAGCCGAAAATACACTGTTCATAAATACAGAAGTAAGATTTTTTTGAAGCCATAATAAGACCGAAATATACTTAAATTACATTTTCTAGTGATAACGAAGTTTAAAAAAACAGCTCAAAAGTTACAGAGATTGTTGATGAGTGATGAACCAGCTGAGGAAACTAAACCTGTAATTATTTTCAATTAGAGAGTTAAAAGTGTTATGTAAACCAGAAATTGGCCTTTTGCAGGTGAAGTCTGGGGAAATTATTTCTCACTGGCATCCAAACCTCACAATTAACATCGTGAATGACCAAACTCAGTGGGTACAAGGAAGTATACCACCACCTTTGGACGAATGTAACTCTTTGATTTGTTAATTATGGAACTGTCATTTCAAATTATTTTTATTTAGATGTTCAGTTTGAACCCACTTCGGGAAAATATTTTCCCATTGTATACCTCAACGATTATTGGAATTTACAACGTGATTACCAACCCATAAATGAGACAACTCCGTTAGTTAAAATTGAATTAATCTTCTTGAATGTTTACATTTACAATTTTTTTTAAATGTAGTATTCTAAACTTGAGTCTAACTTACCAACCAATAAGTTTATTTAAATGGCAAATGTATACTGCTCAGTCAATGAGATCCCGTTGGACAGCTAATATATTTGGAGAAAACGCTATTGAGGAGACCGATGAAGAGCAGGATTCATTGAAAGAAGCAATTGTTGAAACGAATCCATATCTTTTGGCTATAACTGTGGTTGTTTCAATTTTTCATACAGTATTCGAACTACTCGCTTTTAAAAATGGTAAAGAGAAAATCCTATTACAAAATGTTTACTAAATTAATTAAATTTTAAATTTTCCAGATATCCAATTTTGGAAAAATCGTCGTTCTTTAGAAGGACTTTCTGTCCGATCTGTATTTTTTAATGTGTTTCAGTCTCTGATTGTGCTCTTATACGTTTTGGACAATGAAACTAATACACTAGTCCGAATAAGTGTCTTTATTGGACTGGCTATTGACGCTTGGAAAATTCATAAAGTTGTTAATATTGAAGTATGACTTTTAAATATTTTTGTTTCGGTTATAATATAATTTATTAATGTCTTTAGAGAGTTGGAGAAGAGAAGATTTTTGGGTTGATCCCAAAATTCAAGATGTCTGATAAGGGTTCATATGTAGATTCTTCAACCAAAGAATACGACATGATGGCTTTCCGTTATTTGTCGTGGCTTCTGTACCCTCTTTTATTTGGGTACGCAGTTTACTCAGTACTTTACCAAGAACATAAGGGCTGGTATTCGTGGCTGTTGTCCATGTTATATGGATTTTTATTAACATTCGGTAAGTTTTCGTTTCTAGAAAAACACGAGTTTTTATTAAAAGTAAATTAAATATTTCAGGTTTTATTATGATGACGCCTCAGCTGTTTATCAATTACAAATTGAAATCAGTAGCTCACATGCCCTGGCGCATGATGACATACAAAGCACTTAATACTTTTATTGATGACATTTTTGCTTTTGTCATCAAAATGCCTACAATGTATCGCATAGGGTGTTTCAGAGATGGTGAATATTACATCTTTCAGTGTCACGTTTAGTTCAATTTATAAATGATATTTTCAGATATTGTGTTCTTCATCTTCCTTTATCAACGATGGGTTTACAGGGTCGATCCAACTCGAGTGAATGAGTTTGGAACGTCAGCTGAGATGGAGCAGGAGCTTAAAGCAGGGAATCAACAGTTAGAAAAGAAAACTAATTAAAAATTAAGTGCAGTTAGTTAACTTTACGTGTGACTATTAAGTTATTTTTTAAAAAAAAGTGAAAAAATACAAGAAAAAAAGGTAATTCATCTTTCTCTTCAAATATCCAATTCTTGTTTGAAATTGTTAAACATCTGCCGAACTGGACTTGTAATCTGTTAGTACTCGTTATGTATTATAGGAATCGTCATAAATTCGTTCAGCTAAAGTTGGCATTTATTTCAAGTTTTCGTTGGATTTTAGATAATTCTACGTTGAAAATTCTTTAAAGTAGTCATTATGATCCGCAATATATATCGACGAATTCATACCAAGGCTTGCTTCCCCACAGCATTAATCTGATTTATTTTCAAATGAATAGGCCCTGCTGCATGCTAGTAAGTTTTAATTTAAATCTTACTTAAATTTAAATGTAATTTAGAGTTAACATTTCGACTCAACAAATTAACTCGAGTTTTTGATTACCGTACTCAATATGGCTGCATCTTTCACTTTTTCTTTTTCCCTTTCTTTCGTATTTTAATCGTATAAATTGGTTTGGGAGGGGTTTTTCTTTAGCGCCTGTGATATTGCAGGGAAACAACGCCGCCGCCGGATGTAAAGGACATGCGCATACGTTTTCTCTCCGGTCCGGTTGCCTACCAGGAAGATTTTGAGATGAGTACAGATGTCAGTAGGTCAGTAGGTCTTGTATTCTTCTAAACAGTCCATTCGCTGCAAACTTTAACAGAACAATAATTGATTTACCTTGGAATTTATTACTCGGGTGATTGGCAGTAAAACATGCGCAAACAACTTTTGCTGAGGGAAAAAAGGAAAACTTAACTTATATGACATTGTAGGATGATAAAAAAGAGGTTTTTTTTTTTCATCCATTTATGAGTCGCACTATGATAAAGACATTTTTGTTATCCCTTGCGCAGAACCTGGCAGAGTACGTGCATACAGTTACCAATAGTATTAAGTTATATGACCTATTCTAGCATAAGAATAGAAAATAGAAAAATCTAATAAGATTATTTTACTTTCGGGTAGCTTGAGTTCGGGAGCTCAAGCTATAAAATACGGATTATCTGTCAAGTGGAATTGGGTACCCAACCCCGCAAATTTGTTAATGATATTGGGCAATACCGACTTCATGGAGCTTTTGAACAAGAATTCACTTCGGTTTTCCAAACTATTTGAAAATACATCTGTCAAAGAAAGTACTATAAGAGTTTATGAAATTTAAAAGAAATAAGATTTTACCTGGCAGTGAGTTTTGAGATCATGGAGATGAATAAATTGTAACTTTAATGGCAAAGCTGCCCAGCTACCTTTTTTTTTTTTACGGATAATTGATTTCTAATACAAGCTTCGTCCAATACATTCTTCAGTGTGGATGTAAATTGTTAAATGAACTTGAGCATTTATTGCACCATAACACTCACCCGTCCGCATTTAGACGAAAAAAACAAGCACAAACCAAAATTATAAGTTAAATTTTTAGAATAAAAGATTCCAAAATATTTTATTCTTCTCAAACACTTTTAAAAATGAAATTCTCCCGAGACTTTTTTATTTTCCTCTACGTGGAACATTTTCACCAAATTCCCCCATTATGTTACCAGCAGGTTGGTAATTACAAACAACTATGAAATTTCCTTTTCCGGATCTTTTTTTGGCAACACCCAGTTCCTTAGTTCCTTTCCAAACAACTTGGGTAAAATGGACAGATTTTATCAATCGTTGTGGCTCTTTACTAAAATCATGGTCATTGATCTCGTTATACCAGCTATCAACTACTTCTTGCCCTATTTAAATTTTTTTAATTTCTTAACCCTGTTTTTGAAATTCCATAAATAAGCACCTGTTAGAGATTCATTTGGATTTCCAGACCATTTCATGAAAATGTTCTCTCCGTATTTGTTGTTTGGCCTATGCTGAAATAAGTCTTGTCTAGCTAATGTTGCTGACCATTCCGCAGCATACTTGCAAAGCTAAAAAGAAATATTAATAATTTTAGAACATATATTCTAGTTTTTTACACATTTACATTTTTTGATAGTGTTAAAGGTGGAACACCGTGACTTGCTCTGTGCTTATTGTGTGCGTCCAAACATTGTGCTTCAAATAATTCATCACTTGGTGATGGCTTAGCTTGATTAGAAGAAGCCGCTTCAGAAATTTGTTTAGCTGGATGAAGTTTACGATTCATTGAACTCCGTAAACGTGTTTCAATTTTTTTAATTGCATAAGGCAATCGAATTTTTATATTTCAAATGCAAACGGCTTGTAAAAGCCATCCAGATCGAAAAATTTATTTAATAATGCGCTGCATATTATTGTTGCAATCTGCAACACCGTAAGGTTATAGAGAAAAGATGACATGACTAACTTGGGAAAAGATGTCATCATGCAAAGAATAAGTACTTTGTAATTTTTATATAATTTAATTCTTTATTTATTTTAAATTTATATTTTTTTCTAAAAGTATTACTTTTCCCTTTTATCGATAGGTGGCGTTTCCTGTCGCTTCGTGTCCCGTATGGTGTGGTTGCCAGGGAAGTGGCGTCTAATCATAAAATCTTTGACGCTATTCACGTTTTATTTTATAGTGACATGAAATTCGATTTTCATTATTAATTCATTTAATTGTGTTAATCAAATGACACGACGTGAGTATTTTCAAAAGCTTTTAGATTTTTTTATTTCAAAATATTTTATCTTTCCGCAGTGTAATTAGCCAGCTGTGGAGCATGCAACTGTCACACATACGTTCCTACACCAACTAGTACAAAATGGTACACAAGAAAAGCGAGTACCGACTCAATTACAAATGGAATCCAGCGAATATTTATCAACAAACATGGGAAACTGGTTTTAATTACCGAGTTCAACGACGACTACACGACTATTCTCATCTTCCTTTACCTTGGGAAACTCATAGCTGTAAATGTGATGATGACGAAGGCGAAAAATTAGAAGCGCATCTCCCAGTTCCTAAAACACGTTTAAAACACAATGTTTTGACGGAGCAATGGGAAAGAAAAAAGCGTTCTGAAACCCCAGCCATAGGTTAATTAATTAAATTTTTTTAATGTAATATATTTACATATTTTAATTCTATTTTTAGCAGCTCCAGAACCTGCATATAAATTCGATAACGTTGCAAACGATACTAGAAATAGAGATGATTGGTACAGAGAATGGGAAGAAAAAGAACATCAAAAAACTCCAAGTCCCATACCATCCGCACGAAGCCATTCCGCAGACCGAATTCGCCATATCGCGCGTGAAAAATTAGAAAGTCCGAAATATGAAGGGAATCAAGAACCTGAAGATTTCATTGATCACGGTTACGACTCTCGTCCTCGTTAGTTTATCTTTTTTTAATTATTTTCAGTTTTATTTATAATTGACTTCTTCTAATATTTGGCAGTGAAAAATTTAGAATTTAGAAAAGTTTTGACTGTTATCTGCCTGGTTTAAGAATAACCAAAAACATTTTAAAATTTTTTCCATTTTCCCCTACGTAGGACCCATTTCCCACACCATACCCAGAATTCCGCACTAAGTACAACATTTTTTATTTTTTCTAATTACCCCAATTTTAAAGTCATTTTTAACCAATAAACGATGCTGTGCACAGAATCGGTTAGACATCAGGCCACTGAAACATGTGAAACAAAAATGCTGACCAGGTGTATTTTTGTACGTGCGGAAAATTATTATAGAGCTTTTACATCGATTCGGAATACCGACTAAACAATTCGATTTTTAAATGATTTTGTAATCGATTTTTTTTAATTGAATTATTTTCCACAAAAATTAATAATAATAATAACAGAAATTTATTTAAAATATACTGCAAAAAGTGAAAAAAAGCCCAAAATTTTTTTCAAAATCCCAATAATCCATTAGCTGACTACTGATTGATGATTCAGAAATGGGATTTATCCAAGATCACACACACACACAGAGTTCTACGAGGACTGAAAGGTCCGAATTCCCGAACACTTAAAAAATATGCAAAATTTTAAAGGACATTTTTAAGGCAAACTCACGCATATATCACATATAACGCATCTTTTAATTTCTATCCAGAATCTCCTAATCTATTAACAAGAGGAACTCAAACACTGCCAGCTCTATCTAAAAGACTTCCGCAAGCACAAGCGAGAGAACTTCAAGTGACAGAGCCAAGCCCTAAAGTAACATGCATGCCAAAATTTTTACCGTATGGTTGGAATAGTAAGAGAGATGTCTCAGATAAAAAAACATTCAATGTTTTCGCTCCAACAAGACACGTAAAGAAATAAAATTTTTAATTTTTATAAATTTCAAACTAAATGCAATGTTTTATAGCTTAGTCAATTTTATCCATCAGCAATAAGAGCGTGGAAAAAACGGGAAGATGATATCACGAAGAGCGTCGAGCATGAAAGACGTAGTCCGCAAGCGCAAGTTGCTCGATCTGTTGATAATGTGATCATGTATCCAAGTAGTGTATGGATGACTGAATATCAGAAACAATATAGTGCACGGAAACCGCATGTCAGACCTGCTACAGCACCGCCAGCGAATCTCAGACAATTGGGAGGGCTTTATCATAAATGCTGTGTGTAATGTATGTTATTTACCCGTGTTGTAAATTGTTGTAATGCACAGGTAATTGGTGGGTATGGTAAAAATTTATTTTTTTAAGTTAGAGGTTTTAAAAAAACGTAAGGATATTTATACTAATGATTTTATTTTTACTAATTTGTTTTATTACAGATTATTGCATTTACGACAATTAGAGTGGCATTAGGTATACTTTTTTAATGTACCGAAAGAAATTATTTTAGACGCTTTTACACAACTGAAATGTTAATTTACATATAAATGTTTATTATGCAAATTGTGAATTGTTGTTAGGTAAAATAGTCAAAAACTATTCAGAAAACACATTTTATTAATCTTTTAAGGTAAAATTTTGCCATTTATTTTGTGTACAGTTTTTTTTACAAGGTTTTATTAGTAACAGTCACTTTCCAGCGTATCAGGCTTGATATAATTAATGATCGCAAACCCAGGACAACAAAGGTTAGTCTAGAAAAGTAATGTAATGCTTATTAGCATTGTGGTATAAGTCAAAGACTAGATAAGGAAATTGTAACTATACTGTGATTTTTTTTTTGTTTGTCAAACAAATCGATGAGAAGAGATTCGTGAAGTGACAAATGAAATTAATAAAAAAAATTAACTTATCTCCTCTTGAATATAAACTATAAAAATTTATATATGAAATAAAAAAAAAGATCAAAACTATCACCACATCTTATAAATACGACACCGCTCTATTCCAAAAACGAAAAATATACAAAATTATACGTTTGGATTCTTATCCGCATAACTTGGTTAGCTTACGTTTATTTTATAAATTAGTATTTATAACAGATAACAAAATTCTAGTCTGCAAACTCTATTAATACTAGTGTTTAAATTTATGTGGCGTTTTAATTATTTAATTGAATTCTTTTTTTTTTTTTTTTTTAGGAAAATGTTTTTTCCCAATGATTAGTCTATTGCCCATGTTTTGGTCCTCCAGTGATCGCCAACTTGTAACAGTAATTATTTTTTTAAAAAATTAATCTTAGTTATCAATCAGTAACAACATTAGCAACTTTTTTTTTGAATATTTTGATGATGGATAATGAACAATTTTGAAATTATTGTAGGCAATTTGTTAAAACGAGGGAAAACGTAAGCTGTTTTCTTTATATTTTGCAGGCACAGTCTGGTTGTTGTCGTTGTTGTTGACGGTTTAGTCTTCGCAATGATGCATCACCATACTGAATACCTGAACCAATACGTTCGGGATCTAATTCTCCTAAATCAAATAAGAAAATAATTTCCCTAAATTTCATAACTTTATTAACAATATTAATAAGTACCTGATTCTATTTTGGCTAAAATGGTTTTAGAGCATTTTAAAAATGCTTCCTCCACGTTTTCACCAGTCAGTGCACTGGTTTCCAAGAACATTAGCTCTAAAATAAACGAAACTTTTATCAAAAAATGTACAAAATTTATATTTAAAAACAACCATTTTCCTGTGCAAATCTACTCGCTTCTAAAAAAGTAACTTCTCTTTCAGCTTCGAGATCTTTCTTATTGCCCACTAATAATATAACTATATTAGGACTCGCCAAAGTTCTGGCATCTGTCAACCAATTTGTCAAGGCATTGTACGTTTCTCGACTTTAAAAAAAAACAAAGAAGTTAATTTCGAAAACATTACCAAAATTTTCAAGGTTAAAACCTTGTGATATCATATACAAGCAGAGCTCCGGCGGCTCCTCTGTAATAACTTCTTGTCACGGACCTAAAATAGTTTCGTTTTTGAAAAAAATTAATATCGACGGATGTTAAACTAGCTCTCACCTGAATCTTTCCTGTCCTGCGGTGTCCCAAATCTGTAGTTTAACAGAACGTCCGCCAACGTTTACAACTTTTGAACCAAATTCAACACCAATTGTGTGATTGGATTCTTGCTTAACTGTCAAAAAAGAATCGATCTTGTAAAATTCAAACGTAATGAAATTTACTTACATTTATTTTCAATGAAATGATGCAGAAGACATGATTTCCCAGTGCCCGCACTTCCAATTACTAAAAATTTGAAAAGGAAATCTGCAAGATATAAAAGAAACGAAATGAATTTGTAAACAATTTTCACATTTCTAGATCGACTCTTTGGCAATTTTCCTAGTAATCTCTTCACTGCGTTGTTGCCACACCTATTTTTCTATGATTTAAAGATTCTATTAACGTTTGACAGATAATTTAACAAAATTGCTTTTGATTCCGATTTTGATTTTCTTCAAAACACACGCATCGTTTTGTTGCGTATATTTTTGTGGTTATCAAACACAAGTGGGCCTTGAGAATTTTAAGTTTATTTTATGACAGCTCACCCATTAAAGTTATTACGTTCTCTTTTCTTTCATATGCAATCGAGTGATGATGCATTAATAAGAGTGTATTTATAAAATGTTGGAATTAAATCATTTGATGAAACACCTGACTATTGAATTTTCTTGTAAAATATTTAGACTAGCGATCGATTTCAGATGTGCGTCACTGTGGATATAAAACGTGTAGTTTGGAATAAAAAGATCTGACACTTACCGTAGCTTTCTGACATTCCAAAGGTTTTATTTTTTAAGAGAATCCAACAAGATTAGTTTTCCTCTCCCCCGACACATGTAGTGACGTCATAAGAGTCAATTAAAAGAAATGGGGAAATGAGAAAGGCGTAAACGAATTTTTTAATCAAAACCACTATTAAATGAACTTCACAACACTTTATGAAAAAAGAAGCTTTCAGTTTTTGATATATTTATTTTATTGATGCTGTATAGAGATTTATATGTAATTAAAATGTAACATTTCGATTTAACAAATTCACTCAGGTTTTTGATTGTCCAAGATGGCCTCATCCGTTATATCGCACGATTGAAAATCACATATAAAATGATCACTTTATTCAGGCTAGCGTTTATTAGATCGCTGCCTAATGCCACAAAATGCAATGTGAGGATGATTAGAAGCTTAGTTGATGATAAAAATAAAATTAAAGGCCCACCTAGACCATATTTAAATTACACGGTAATAAATATCTTCAAGTACATATGTTATTGTTTTTCCCATAATAAGTATTTATTTACAACAGGATGAAGAAAAGTGGCCATACGAGATTGTCAATCCGTACAAAGAACCAGAAATAGAAAAAACTCGCGAATACGAGGAATCAAAAGCAGAGTGGCACTTTGTGGAAAAACTTTTGCCCAAATTGTACATCCCTGAACCAAAGGCCAAAGAAGTAACTCCCAGTGGATGGAGACCTCCTAAAGGTATAAAGTCAAGAACAATTAAACTAATTTAAATTTACAAATAATTATGAATTATAGTCGAGGCCCCACAACTCCCGTATTTTGTAAATCGTACAAAAAATCACATGCATGCGGTTTATTTAGAACTTCGAAACGCGCAAAGTAGAAGATTTACAAAAGTCAGATATATACAAGGCGATATATGGGTTAATATTTTAATGTTTAGACATCCGGTCATCCACTAATAACCTTATATTTTAGGCGTTTGAGAGTGACATGAAAAAATATCTCGAAAAGAAACATCAGAAAAAAATTCCAACTCAAGTTCATGAACCATGTGGCATGGTCAGATTTAAAGGCGATTTCGTTGATGATATCAAAGAGTGGCTTGCTGATACAGGTTTTTAATACATGCGTAATATTTAGTTCAGTTCAAATGTGTAAATAATTAATAAAAACAGTAAAATTCCATTTATTTATACTGTAGCAGTGCTCACATCTCTCAAACTCGAAGTTGGCGTAGTATCAAACTCACGTAAACTTCGGAAATGGCCTGCCGAATCGTTTTTATCAAACGATCTCGGTGAATCAGGTGGCAAATTACTCTCTACCTTTTTCAGTACCATCCATGAAAAAACATAGAGAAGAGAATTATTCAATGTTAAGACAAGTCCAGAAGAGATAACAGCGACTGTAAGGAGGTGAGTTTTCGTAGTATTAAATTCAAGAAATTCCATTGTAAGGAAAGTCACAAGTCCAAGTATCACAAGCGTCACACCAAAATATAAACCAAACTTTATGAATAACCCAGGGTTGTAAATCAATTCAGATGATGGCATTTCGTTTATTCCAATTCTAGTAACTTACAACTTTGCTTTTATTGAACAATATTTAATTGTTCATTTCGCAAAACAATTACTCAATAGTAATAATGTTATTTCTGTCCTAAGAAATGTCGTCAGTAAATACATTTTTAAGATTTTTCAACTTCTTAACAACAAAGATATCAAGTAATAAAAATAATCGTAGTAATCTTAAAAATAAATCCATTTGACAACTTTTAAAATAACTAAAACTCCTAAGTAGAAAAAAAAATCTACTTGAATTTATAACATCTTGTTTCAAATTATGTACAAATTATAACAGAGACTAAAATATGTTACAGTTTCTACTGGGAAGGGAAATAAAAGGTTATGAATGATTTACAATTTTAATGATTCTCGTGAAATTGTGTAAATTCGATCGCTGCTTGAAGCCATTTCAGTCAGTTGTGGCCTGGGAATTGGTTTCGGCTTGCTGCAATCACATTTAACTGCCATAAGGGCGAAAATGGCAATTAAAAAACACAATATTCCTATAGCTGATAATGCAATGGATATATAAGCTGTTGGGATGTGATTAACTTCAGCTAGAGATGTGAAGTCGTCTCTTGCTTCATTCACCCACGCTAAATACGCCATTGTACCTCCAGTTCCACCACAAAAGACGCCAATAGTTATGCCGAATAAGACGAAATACATTTTATCCAGTGGACGTTTCTCCTTATCAGTAACTTCGTAGCTGGAATTCATGCTGACAAAGCCTACAAAACCGAAATGAAACATTAGAACCAATTTAATTTAGTGAGTAAAATATTCCATTAATCACTTTAGATATTTAACATTAAAATCAACTTAATTTAGTGAAGTAAAAAGGTCCATTAATCTTTTATATTTTTTCCAAGACGTTGTTATCGGTTATTGCTCACTAAATTGGGTTACAGAGATTTCAAAGACAAAAGCTTCAGCATATTTCCACTTGTTATATCACTAAAGATTGGGAAACTAGATTAAGAAAACGTTTTCTTTTCTTGTTCTGAAAATTAAATTTCTACTTACAACAACGATGTATTGCTTATGAGCAGTGTAGTTTTGAGGACACTTGATTTCCATGTTTGTTCACACGTCAATACATCTTACGTTTCTTAAACACAGGGTACTTAAAGTTTTTTAATGGTCAAAACCAGTGCTATCCATAAACTTGAGTCACAACCACTAAACTATGACTGGGTAAATATTGACCTTATTTTTACAAATAGAACCGGCTACTGTAAAGGACACTTACACCATGTAAGTTGTTGTGGATGATGTTGCAATATATTGAAAGGGAAGACAGAGAAATGTAAGTGTAGATGTAGGCATCAAATGCGGGTAGAACCGTCTTTGTTATGTTTAGTAATATGGTTGGAGTTCATTTTTATTGGGTGACGTTGTTAAAAATTTTTTATTGCCCTCTTATTATTACGATGCAAATTTTTATAAAGGTTGTATTGGTTATTGGGAATGAAAAACAAGATTTAGATTGTCAAACTAAAGTTTACGTACGTTTTTCACTTACCGGAGTCTTGTGAGTGCTTCTATTTTGAGTTTTAAATTGGACTGGATTTGTGTTGTGACCCTACTGTTCGTTAAGTGATTTAATGATTAAACTTAGCACAGGTAAATCGTAGATTGAGCCTCCTTCACCCTCCTGTTGCTTCGATGGGATCGAGCAGGGTCGAGGTTCTTGTTGTAAATTACTTACCTAAATGAGGTGACTTTTTTTCAAACTAAAAATGGAAAGTTGTAATAAAATTTTTTTGTTTGTTGTAATCACAAAAAGATGTTTTAATTCGTGCGTGATTTAATTTTATAGTGTGGATAATAAGATGTCTATAAATAATATTCAGAGAATTTTTATTTCAAATTTTTATAGTGTCATGCGAGGAAACTATGGGGCAGCACGTATGAGTCATTTAGGGGTTGGTTATTTAATTCAACAACAGGTGTCACTAGTTTGACCAATTAAAAGTTGGTCAAAGTTGGTTCAATCACACTCAGGTTCTGCCTAGTACCTACCCAACTCGGACGCTTTGGTAATTTTACCTTCTGAATTGGATTTAAATGTCGAATTTGTCTGTGACTATTGTTGGTGGAGGATTGGTAAGTTTTTTTTTTAAAGTTTATTGAAAAAAAAATATTTGGTTTTCAAAAGATTCCATTTTAATTGAAACGGCTAAATTTGCATAAAGTATGAGTTTGCATATACATTATCAAGAGTAATATTTTTTTAAATTCAGTATAAAACACTTTTAATTGGAGCATAGTGGTAAAATCAATGCACAACAAATATCGATATCTCTATTTATTAGATAAACAAAATGTAATACGAACCAATATATTTTTTTTAAATATGTAATTTAATTTTTAATTAGGTGGGCTCCATGGCAACATGTTTTATGGCAAGACGAGGATACAAAGTTGATCTCTACGAATACCGTGACGGTTAAAATTAATAACTTTAAAATTTACATAATGTCATGTGTTATAAAATAATAACGAATTTATAGACATTCGGACATTGGAGCATGTGCAAGGGAAAAGTATAAACTTGGCTCTCTCTTTTCGTGGTCGTAACTCTCTCAAAGTCATTGGTTTGGAAGAAGAAATAGTAAAGCAGCATGGAATTCCAATGTACGCTAGAATGATTCACGCAACAAACGGGAAAAAGAGACCAATTTATTATGGAAAAAAGGACCAGGTAGTTAAATAAAGTGTATAATCTCAACTTAAAAATTTAATTTAAAAAATCAACTTTTCAGTACATCTTGTCTGTTAGTCGAAGACATTTAAATGAGTTGTTATTAAGTGGTAAGTACTACATTTTACACGAAGAAAGTTAGTGCAATCATCTTTTTACAGCTGCAGAAAAATACTCCAATGTAAACATTCACTTTCAACATAAATTAGTTTCAACAAATTTAGTTGAAGGGAAAGGAACATACCGAATTGGGTAAGTTTATTCTAGGTTTTAACATCCAAAAAAAAATTTTACTTGTTAAATGAGAATTTATTTTCAGGTCAACGGACCAAGAAATTACATCTACGCACGACCTAATTGTCGGTTGTGATGGAGCTTTTTCAGTCGTCCGAAGAGAAATGACTAAATTACCCGGATTTAATTACACTCAAGTCTACATCGAGCATGGATACATAGAGTTATGTATTCCTCCTGCAAGCAATGGAGAAGTATTTGATTTAACTAGTTGCTGAGACATGAAAAATTAAAGTTTCTTTTTTCAAAAGTTTGCCATGGAAAAGAATTACCTTCATATCTGGCCTCGAGGAACATTCATGTTGATTGCCTTGCCTAATCAAGACAAGTCATGGACCGTGACTTTGTTTATGCCGATTAGCAATTTTGAGCGATTGAACACGGAAGATTGTTTACTTCAATTTTTTGAAACATATTTTCCCGATGTTATTCCTCTGATTGGAAAGTAAGAATCGAAAGACTGGATATTTGGTTGTTATAAATTGATTTAAATGTAGGTCAAGGCTCATCAAAGACTTTTTTGCTGTAAAGCCTGCACAATTGATATCAATCAAGGTTAACCCAAATCTCCAGATTTTTTACAATTAGATTTTTTTTTCTAAAAAAAATTATTTTGCAGTGCTTTCCCTATCATATTGGTGAAAGAGTAGTTATTATGGGAGATGCTGCCCATGCTATGGTCCCTTTTTACGGCCAAGGAATGAATGCTGTATGATTTTGAAATGCTATACAGGGAAGCGATTTAAATTTTTTTTTCGTTTAAGGGGTTTGAAGATTGCTTCATTTTGGATGAAATATTGAATAAATATGATGATATTGGTATGATTCGTAATTTTTTTCAATTTTATTTTTTTAATATTTTACATTTTAGGTGAAGCTTTACTCCAATTTAGTCTTTATCGAAATCCAGATGCAGAGACTATTTGTGATTTGGCTATGTATAATTACATTGAAGTAAAATTGATATAAAAGACTAATAATTTTAGAGTTAACAATTTTAAATCTTTCAGATGAGAGATCTTGTAAATTCTAATTTATTCCTGATTAGAAAGAAATTGGATAATTTTCTGTTCTTCCTGTTCCCAAAACGGTGGATTCCACTATACAGTATGGTAAGTCGTGTTTAATCGCTTAAAATAAATATTAAATAGTTGCACTCTCAGGTCACGTTTAGTAATATTAGATACTCTGAAGCTTTAAAAAAGAGGCAACAGCAGGATAAGGTATGAACTATAATTTCAATTAACATTTTATGTTATCTTCTAAATTTCAGATATTGGAATTTATTGGAATGACAACAGTTGCTAGTTTGGTAGCGGTTAATGTAATTGCAATTCTGAAGAGACTTAAATTTGATCTCAGTTTCTTATATTGAAATTTTCCCTTCCACACTAAGCAAAAAATGTATTTTTCAACTTTACACAATTAAATTTACAAATTATTGAACTCAATTTAATAATTTAGTTGATAGTTTAATGAAACTGACTTCATAATTTTATTAAATTATGTATTTTAAAATAGGTAAAAATACAGTAACAGGACAGTAAATTCAAATAACATTAAATTTAATGACAAACCTAATTTTAATTTGCAATTTTTAATATGATTTGTATTTGTAGTAGTACTCATAACACTAGCGCAAGCGGGATAACTTTCCATGACACTGTTATAAAGTTTTCCGTAATATTTATTCGCAGATTTGTCTGTACAAATATCCAAGGCGCCAATTATACAGTACATCCATTGCTTTTTATTCCTGCCATTCAAAATAAGAGGCAAATGTTTGAAGTATCAATTAATAATGCTCACCTACATACAATCCTCTCGAGTCCACATCTTTTTATCAAGAGGTGTAATAAGTTGGAATGGTGGCAAAAAATCCTCTTCAGACATACCAAAGCGAAATTTGCATTGGTTAATACTCTCTTTTCTTTTTCCTGCACACTCCAATATTGCGGGATTTCTCTGCAATTCTAACAGCAATATCAAATATAATTAGTGTAAGCTTTATTTTAAAAATGTAGTACACTTACTATTTAAATTAGCTTCGTTGTTATTACATTGAAAACTAATGAACGCTCTCAAACCCTGAATTTGATTAGTGAATTGAAACTGTTCAAATTCAGAGAAGCAGTTTTTAGTCAAACCATGCGATGTTTCAATACAGTCCAACTTGTGTTTCCGTTTACTAAAAGGTAAAAAACGTAAATACTTTCATATTTTAATGGTTTGAAACAAAAAAATACCTGCAACCCAGTTTTACATTATCAAATTTTGCAGTATCTAAAGATTTCATGGCATCGACACATCTGTGGAAGTAGTTATTTTGTTGTTCAATTTTTGCCTCACAATTAGTTGGCTGTCTAGGAACTTTCCTTTGTATAAGTTTGACTGTTCCTGTCTTTGGTGACAAAGTAGTTAAAGGGGGTTGAGTTTCCCTGTTGATTTGTGTTGAAGAGCCGGTAGTTATAGACTCAGTAGTTGTAAAGTCAATAGAAGAACTCTCTTCTTCATTGCTTTCCAAACCTATAGGATAATAATCTAAAGTTTCCACTTAAAACAATTTTCCTTTAAAGGTCTTATAACTTTACCAGAAAAGCAATTCAAAAGTTGTGTGCACATACACAAACATAAGACCATTAAAAGAAAAGAATTAGTATTCATAGTCCATGTCCTATTCTTCGGCATAACCATCAAGGCAACAATTTGTGCAATAATGTGCAATAATGTGTTTTCGTCAAGCAGTTAAGTCAACTGTTTTTTATTTCAATAATGTACAAAAATTAACAAAAGAATACATAGCATTGTAACAAGGAGTGGCCAAAATGGTAAATTATTGCCAACTCCCTCTAACGAGGGTGGTGCATTTGCATTTTCAAGCGAATTTGTATCATTCCAACCTCGGGTGTGGGGTGGGCCAGTTATTACTTTTTTCCCTTGTCCTCTTCGCTGGAACCTATTTTGTTGTTCCTCCGTTTGGCCCGTGACTTTGGGCCTGTAAAAAGCAGCGTGAATTTTACATGTGGCATTGTAAATAGTTAAGTAATAGGTCTTTATCGTTGTTGCAGCACTCTTGGTTTTGCAAGTATCGTAGACTTTGAAGACACACTGCAACCATTTTCGTTTTAGGCTGGAATGAAAGGTTCAAATTGTTAAATTTGCGCCGTCTCGTGAGAAATAAGAAGAATGGATTTACTCGCAATTGGGATCAGTCCACATATCGGCAGTATCAAATTGTGGAATGAGTTGTTCAACTAGGCTTTGCCTGTTGAACTTTTCCTTTACATTACAGTCTATGAGAGATTTCACAATTCCTTGCTTTTCGCATTCTTCTACTTCCTCAAACACTGCAAAAGAACTGTTTTAATTTCGTACAAGAGGAAATTGTTTTTCTTACCCTGTTTAGACTGTAGATCTGTTGTACATTGAAATTGAATCAACTTTTTTAATCCTGAAAAATGTTCTTCTACTTTCTTCTTTTCGTCGGCAGTTAAGCAGGATTTACTCCCTTTATAATATTCTTTGGTACAGCGTTTTATAATGCTAAATTCTCTTCAGTCAAGAAACAGAAAAGAGGGTTAAAAAATGTCTAACCCAAAGTTTTTGTCGTAAAATGCCTCTAACCTGCATAAATTGTTTTTGGTGTCGTCCCAAGGTCGAGGGCCCAATTGATCTTGTGCTTCCCGTACACTACGACGTTTTACCCTGTAATCATCATCTATTTCTTTTGCTTTAGTTTCTCCTTCTTCTCTTTTAGATCCTCCTCCTTCTTCTCTTTTAGATCCTTCTTCTTCTTCTCTTTTAGATCCTTCTTCTCTTTCAGAATCTCCTCCTCTTTCTTCAGGGACGCCTTCGCCACTTTTAGCGTCTCCTTCGCCTCTTTTAGTGTCTCCTTCTCCTCTTTTAATCCCTCCATTTCCGCTATCACTGTTTCCTTCAGCCCTATCAGTTTCTTCTTTTCCTCTTTCAGTCTCTCCTTCTGCTCTTCCAGTTTCTCCGTTTTTTTCTGCAGTTTCTCCCTTTTCTCTTTTAGTTTCTCCTTCTTCACTTTCAGTTCCTCCAGCTTCTCTTTTAGTTTCTTCTTCTCCTCTTTTAGTTTCTTCTCCTCTTGTTGGTTCTGCATTTTTAATTTCTTGTATACTTCTGCCTTTAAGGCTGTCTTCTGCTACTTTTCCTTTAAGTTCAAGTACCTCCTTATCTAGACATTTGCGCAGTTCGTAGCGTTCGTTGTCAATTAAAGTTGGACAATCAAGGGTAAATCCAGTATTAAATACAACTGCAATCATAAAATAATGTTTTACTTACGAAAGTGGAATGGACAATAAATGGTTATACCGCTAACGATGGAATATGAAACGAGGCATTGCCAAATCATCATTTGGAACAGTTGTGGAATGCTCCAACCGACGTAATAATAATAGTTTGTTTTTCAAATTGTCCAAATTACGCGCTACCATTAGAAGTATCATAATTTGCCACGAGATGGCCGTAGTAGTTTTTTTCCGGTCACACATTTCTGTTTCGGTAGAATCCCACTCCTCACCGAGCTAGACAACCAAGCAATGAATATTTTGCGAACATTATTATCGGACTTGAATTCAGAATTGATGTCGGCACAATTTCTACCATGGTCAAAGGCATTAGCGAAAGGTTTATGCAGAAAAGGATTTCCCACGTACAAAAACATGTATTCCCGTTTATACCATCAATCGGCACGTTTATTTTCACTTTCATCATCTGCAGAATCAATGCCAGACCAGCCAGACGACCTTAAAAAACGTAAAATCATCGAAATGGAGATGCAGTCATTAAAAGAATGTGGAGACATTCACGTACCAGATAAAATTACCGAAAAATTCTGGCCAAAACTCATATCGATTGATTCGAAGTTCAAGCGAAAACAGTTTTACAAATATTTGAAAGGTGTTGAAATACGCACCATCAACAAAGAAGAGAACAAAATAAAAAGAATTGAGCAGAAAGAAACCCAAATATTAAGGGGTCACTTAGTTTACGGATTGGGAGACAATACAATGTTTTATTCAATAAGACAATCGGCACAGGCGAAATATTACAATTTAAATTTGTATCATGCAGCTCTTTTTGGGCAAAATTTAGTTTTGGAAGGTGGATGGTTCAGATATATGAACGGTCGAGACATTCAAAACTTTGCTGAGCAAATACGAGAGTGTTATTTAATGAATAGACTGGATAAAGAACCTTTTAATCTTCATGTTTGTAATGTAACTCCTGGCAGCAATATTGCGAAGAAAGTTCTGAGTACCATGTCGGCATTATCTCAAGAAAGTTTTTTATTAACTTTTAGTAAAGAGAGTTACTTGGACTTATTTCCTAACGAAAAATTGGTTTATTTATCTCCTAACTGTGAAGAAGAGTTAGTTAACCCTAACTCTGATGATATTTATGTAATTGGACAAATAGTTAGTGAGAGTGCTGCTCGAGGATTAGCAAAAGCTAGAAAAGAAAAAATTAAAGTTGCTAGGATTCCTTACGGAAAAACTGCTCAGTGAGTATTTTGCTGACTAAAAAAATTATGTGTATGTTTAAATTTTCTTTTCGTCTTGCAGATTTAATACGAAGAAGCGGCTCAGTCTGAGTGCAGTATTGAAAGAGTTGCTGATATTAAAGAATGGTGATCACATGTAATGTTTAAAAAATTAATTTTTAGTTTCAGAGCGGATAAATTGCCGCCTCACACCTAAGTTACGCCGATTTACAATTTATGCAATGTAATAAATACTTTTTATTAAATGGTTAAATGGAAAATACAAGGGATAACTATTGGCTTACCCTGCTGATTAAAACTCGTTTTAAAACGTTTTGGCCTTAATATTTTTCACTTATTTACTTTGAAACCTTTAAGGTACTTATTTTCACATGAAATGACACAAAAGTCTTTTTTCATGAACGTTTTAAGTACAGTATTTGTTATCAGGAATCTGTATCAAGGTATCAAGCATCCAGAAGCAGTTGTTCCCAATAAGCTACAGTATTTTAACTAGTTCAAACCCATTCCGCTAGGTGACCTTAGCCCCAAATTTGCAGACGTTCGATTGAGTTGCATTGGGAAAGTAAATACAAAATTACAATGTCATAACGAGCTCTTGCTAAAGAAACTTTTGACCTTTTACTTACAGAGAATTTAAATTGCAGCCATGTATTACAAATTCAGCCCAATGGCAAATAGATTGGTTGCATCGAGCGTAATGCAAGCCTATCATCCGCAAGTAAGTATCGACGAATTAATAGATAGCAAGTTCTGTTTTCCATAGCGTTTGAGTCTTAATTTATTTTTAAATTGAATAGGGTTTGCTGCCTGCTAGTAAGGTCAAGATCATCCCAATTCAAATGAACTATAAACCCGTCTCTGTCTCTCAAGTGGAAGGGATTCCACGACCAACTGAACGTCTTCCTCCCGGTCCCGGGATCCCAGGAAGAGACATTTCTAGCACTGCGCAGATGCCACAAATGCCCAGGGCTACTGCTCCAGGTGGGATGAGATTTGCCCCAGTTGATCCCAAATTTGCTGAATTGCAACAGAAATTTCAGGTAAATTAATTTTAGTCATGTTTTGATTTTATTTCAACTCTACAGTTCATAAATTTCTTATTTAGAGAAAGGACGGTCTTCCGATTCATCTAAAAGGCGGCCAAACAGATTACATTCTGTATTACACCATCCTGGGTGGATGCACCTTAACAACCTTGTGGTCACTTTATTTGTTCTACCAAATGTCTTTTCCGAAGAAACCAGCAGAAGAATAGATTTTGAAATTTCTAACAAATTAGTTTTAAATTAACAACAAGAATGGTAGTTTCAAATACGAACGTTTTTGGAAGCATTTGCTGAATGCTTACAAACAGTTGTTTAATTTTATGGCTTTATTTGATTTTGATTTCTGTAAATAACAAAAATAAAGTTGTGTTAAATATTTAAAATTTAAATGTTCCAAGGTTCACTAATTCTCAAGTAGATGTCACCCAAGTACTGACGCAACTTCCGGTTTTTCTTAATGTAGCAGCCGATAGTGTATAGCACACTTGTCGGTATCGATTTTTCACCTGAAATTGAGTTTCTGGGAAAATTTTTGGCCATGCCGTGTACAAGTTGCGGTACCGAATTTGGAATATTTCGCAAAGAGGTGAATTACCTTAATTTTTTATAAGACTAACTGTGACGTGAATGAGCAAAATTAAATTTGACGTTACTTTTTTTTTCACGCTAGCATGGATGCAAGAATTGTGGTTTCTCATTTTGTGGCAACTGTTTACTTCATAAAGCACTCATTCCCAAATTAGATCAGAAGAAACACAGCGTTTGTGGAACTTGTTTCGAATTACTATCGGGGTAACTAATTTTAATCACCAAGAAATTTTGACTTGAACCACTAACCGTCGCTCACTTAAATCTAATGCATGACTCACGTGTCTTTTTTTTAATTATTAATAAATGTAGAAAGAAAACAGTTGAAGCGTCTGGAAATGTAACGCCACCAGCCGCGTTACAAAGGTACCTAATAATAATTTCTTAAAACAATGTTCCTGTTTGTTAACGACATGACATTCTATAATACAGGCGATTTGAGGCGCTTCATGAAAAACATCTAAGTAATTCCCAGGATCAAATACTAAGGATGAGACTGGAAAGACTTCGTGAGGAAAAACGGGGACAAGTGCCAAGTGATAAAGAATTGGAAGAAAGATTAGCAAGATTGAAAGATATGCCGAGTGCAGCCACTTCACAATCGGTATTCGAAATTTTCAATGTACCGGTAAATAAAATTGAAACTATATTTATTCGTAGTTCTATATGCCAAGGGATAACCGTACAAATGCTGAACAAAGTTCTGCTCTTCTTCACCAAATGTCCGATGAAGTGAGATTAGATTCCGAAAGGCCTAGGCCAGAGGATGAAATATCAAGACGTCTACAACAACTAAGGGGCGATGACGGTTTATGGAATGACCTTAATAATGTAAAGGGTTTAAAAAATATATTTACTTTGTTTTATTAAACTTTTTGTTATTTTGTAGCCTGGTCATATAGGAACTCCCGATCAGAGAACTAATAATATGCCTATGGAAGCGAATTCTACTAGAAATACATTTATGCAAAACTTTCCCATGAATATTGCTGAGAATTCTAATGAGAACGTTGATAATTTTAATGATTTAAGCGAGGTTCATAAATTGATGGAAGCCACACGTCAGGATGTGCAAGCGGAAGCTGAAATAACTCTTCGGGGACTTGAAGCAGAGAAACGGAAAATGAGTGAATTGAAAGCTAATAGGAATAGAAAAAGTAGAACGTCTGTTGGTAATGAAGACTCGTCGGACGATGAAGATGAAAATAAACTCGCAGACAAATTAATTGAAAAAGTGATTATTAATTTATAAAATAAAAAGATTGAGTTAGTTAGTTGCTTGTTTACAGCTTTTAGCAGAAAATGCAATAGATGAGCGTTGTGGAGATGTCAAGTTTAGAACGGAGAAAAAAGAAATCAACACTCCCAGTTCTGATATCTCTTCAGTAATATTTTTTTTCATCCTTTTAAGTTTCATTATTTTTTTTATACTTTTTAAAATTTTTAGGAATCGGAAGAGCTTCCATGGTGTACAATATGCAACGAAGATGCCACACTCCGATGCAATGGGTGTGATGGAGAATTGTATTGCCATCGATGTTTTAAGTATATAATTAAAATTCAGGAACGAAATTCAGAGTAATTGAGCAAATTTCATTTTCAGAGAATGTCATGACTCTCATGATTTGAGAACACACAAAACAATAAATTATACTCCTCCAAAAAGAACACCGTGAAATTATAATGCAATTTTTTTTGGAATTTCCAAAAAAATCTGTAGTCTTATATTTATAACGGAAAAAATTTTTACAATATCGAAATTAAGATGGATTATATAAACGTCAACTTTTTATATTTATAAATTTGTGGGTGAACACAAAAATTAAGTCTATGTCGAGCGAACTTGAATGTGGAATTTACCTGAAAGAAAATAAAAAAAAAATCAATTATTTACTACGAAGTTATAGCTTGGAAAAAAACCGTACATGCTGGTAATGAACTGCTTTCTGCTGTAACAACTGCTGGAATTCCTAAATTGGTTAAAGCTCCTCGTATCATCCCACACATGAATGCAACGAACTGCGGAGAAAAGTGTCATCAGTGAATACATTTATCAATATCGAGTAAAATACTTTAGGTGCATGTTCTAAATATTGGCGACCCGATGAGAGTTGCGACAGGAAGCGTAAGTTGTTTTCATTCAATACATATATCCCCTTTAATCATAACATTGTGAGTAATGTTAATTGCGATTGTCAACCAAAACTTACGTCGAAATTGGTTAACAAATTATCAACTTGTTTCTTGCAGACTGCTATCCAGTAATCTTTACAGATGAATTTAATTATGTCTAACTCTTCTTTAAATCTTGGCAAATCTCTGGTTAATCTTAAAAGATGGTATTGTTCAGTCTGTTATGAAACACCTAGTGGTAAAGTGTTATCATGCGTACCTTTCAACAAACCGAAACCCTGTAGTAAAGCCAATGTATTCTAGTTTCGATATTCCATTATCCTTAATTATAAAAACGTTATAACTCTTGGTATAAAAAATTATTTTTTATTTCTAAATACCACAATTTCATCTTTTTTAGTTGATTGGAACACGTAAGAAACTATTTCCATGTGCAATAAATCCGTCAACACATCCATACCAGTTGCGGTGTCCGCCATTTTAATGCACTGAAAAGTGCGGTATTACTAATCAAAGTTTTAAAGAGTTTAATTATGGTTTAATCAAAATAATATTCGCCATAAATTTCATGAATGTAAACTTATTTATTAAGTAAACTTTAAATTTTAATGACATATGTTCCAAGTTTTGTATCTGCGGTACTACGTTTTCACGTCTCATACAAGAGGCGGCTACTTTATGGCGCACGTTGTTACCGAAATGGCAGTGGCTGTTGTAATGAAACAATCGTTAGAAGAACAACTTGAACAAGCGAAAGAATGCCTGAAGGATTTAGACGCAAATATAAAAAAAATAACAGGCCGTGATCCAAGTGAATTACGGTAAGAATGAAAGATATAAAAATTGATTCAAACTGAAGGCTTCCATTTTCCTTCGCTTTTCAGACAAGGCATGAGGAGGGGACCCATGGGAATCGGCGGAGAAGGAAGGGGTAGAGAACGTATTTTACCAATGGGGAAGTAAGTTGAAAAATAATATAAATTATTTCCACGGGTTTAATTGCTTTTTGTTATTTATTAGCCGGCGTGAAATTGGCGGGATGATGGACGGACCACTTGCAAAACGACGGGCACTTGGAGGACCATTTAACCGGTATATACGAAATTAACACATTAGGTAAAATTTTAGATTAATATTTTTTAAATGTACAGCCTTGGCCCACGTCTGGGACCCCGTGGAAATCGAGGTGAAGACAGTGGGGACGATGACGATTTGCCACATAAAGTAATTAAATAATTCCATAATATTTTCTCTTAATTTTAATGAAATAATTTTGTAGCCTACTGTCCAATCCTCAATTGTTGCAACCCCTAAAGAAATGAAGAGTCGAAACGATTGTTTAAAAGAACAGAAGTCTGACTCGAAAGGCTTAGCAAGGTTTGATTTCATTAGTTATTCTTTAAAATTTTGCTAATTTTTCCTTTTTTAAAACAGAAACCGTCGAATGTTTGGTCTTTTATTAGGAACTCTTCAAAAATTTAAAGACGAGGAAACAGTTAAAAAAGAAAAGGTTTATTTTATTTTTGTTTAATTAGATGATGATTGTAATTTTTTAATTTAAACCATCCAGGAAGTAAAACGATTCGAGATAGAGAAAAAACTAGAAGCCGCTGCTGAAAAAGAGAAAGAGGAATTGAAAAAAGAAAGGCAAGATTTGTTCCAAGAGCGTCGTAAAAGACAACAAAATTTGCGAAGACTTGAACATAAAATGGAAGTGGTTAAGCAAGTAAGTAAGAATTAAATTTTTCAACTGGTAACAATATTTAAAAAAAAAATTATCTGTTTAGCACGATGAATGGGAGGCGCATCACAAAAATCTTCTCTGTTTTATTCAAACAAAAACGAAACCTTCCATTTTTTATTTACCTGCAAAACATACACTTGTCACTGAGGAACGACTTAAGGAATCTCGAAAACGCATAGAAGGTAGTAATCTCAAACAACTTAGAGAAATAATGAAACACTATAACCTTTTCCAGCACTTATTACGGAACGTCGAGCTCAAATGGAAGAAGAAATCCAAGCAATGGATCAAAATAGAGCGAGTATAACTGAACAACAAACAGATCAAGTAGAGGAAGTCGAACCGGAAGAAGAACCAATGCTTAAAGATGAAGAAGAAAATGACGTCATAATCGGAGAAACTGAAATGAAAGAAGAGGAGGAGCATGCTGATAACAATAACCAAGTAGTACCTGAATCAGGTAATGGTTCGGTTGTTGATCCAATTCCAATGAAGGAAGAGGAGAATGAAACGGGACAACAGACTCAAGAAATTGAAAAGAATGGTGAAGATAATGTCGAAATGGTAGCTGTGGGAGAGAAGGTTGAGACAAAAATAGAACAGGAAATTATTGAAACAGATCAAATTATTCAATCAGAGATAAATACTGAAGACACTGATCAAAGTTTATTAGCTGAAAAAGAATTTGAACCAATTTACGATTGAACTGTTTAAAAAAAATAAGTACATTCGCTTAAAATTCGTGACACTGTGTTATAAAATTATCCATCAGTCTTATCATTTCCCGGTTCCTAATATTGTTTCTTAGTTGTTAATTAATGTTTTAGTTTTCAGGAAGGTGAGTTAAATTTTTTTTCACTTGTCTGTTATGGCTTTGTGTGCGCATAATAGTTGCGTCCTGTGAAGTCTGGTAAGTATAAACAGAAAAAAAAACGACTGATGGATAATTATAAAAAAATTAATTTTTAATGACCACACGCTGTGTATCGATTCTAAAGTCATTCCATTTGTTGGAATAAATTAATACGTCGTAAACATTATTGATTGTAACTGCGAAATGTTCTTGTGTTAACTATGTAAAGAAATATGCACAATAGCAAATAAAACGCAGTTTATTAAAGCACATTCGAAAATACCTACACACCAAGCCATATACAAAAAACACTACTTATTGACACGATTTCGTATAGAAATAACGTACATCTTTTTTTTTTCCAAAAAACTTGTATGAAAGTTATAAAAACACAGGAAAAAAATCTAATAGCTTTGTGGTTTCTTTAAGAGCACAATCTGATTGCATAAACCTTCCACAACACCACCTTTGGGTAAGTGGTATTTTGAACCGTCAGCAACCCGATTTGGATCCATTTCAATTAAATTACTATTGCTCACTTGCAGATTGTCGTAAAGCCAAAGACCGAGCCAATTACTTTTGCCCTGTTTTGCCAAAATATAGAGGGTACCCTGTTGACAAAGAGCTGCAAGTGCTTCTTTATCAGACTTGTCAGTGGCATGAAATAAATTGGCAAGCCCTGAATTAAGCTCATAAGTACGGAGATCAGTGACAGCTGCCTTTGGTATTGCTACTATAACGCCTGCTACAACTGCCCAATGTGCTTTGTGGCCTCTTTTACAGCATGGTTCAAAGTTGAAATCAGCATCGTAACTGAAATACTCGTTAAAGAAAACAGGTAAATGAATTTGCTCAAAGCTCCAACGAAATTTAAATATCAAAAATTTAATCTTTGCATATGAAGGATACGGCACTAGAATGGGATCACCGTTTAAAATATGTTGGACTATTGCGTGACGTGATGCTAAACCGTCAGTTAAAACTGTTGATTCACAGTGGAGAAGTTTTGATGCTAACCGACTCATATCCGAAGCTAGAAAGAAAACATTTTTAAGTATGCAGGGGGGGCGATCTTGGTTTGAACTCTATGGGTCTAAATTACGTTACAATAAGTCTGGGGTAAACTGATATTTAAGTGTGCATTCCGATTGATCATTAGCGAGTTTGCACAGATGGATTTTGAGAGTTTCTCTTATTACTCATAAAGTATGTGCAGTAAACAAAACTTCAAACAATCGGTTTGCGCATCCAGTGTAATTTGTAAGAAAGTTTTATTTGAAGTTGCTTGTTTGCAAACTCCCAACTTTTTAAATTATACACAACATATTTTTTTTCGAGTTTTTAATTTTGTTTGACTTTCATGCACAATTTGAATTCTTTTAAAACCTGAAAACATTTCTCCCTGGATGGTGTAGCCTTCATTCTGTGCAGTTGTCAAGATTTCATCAATGGCAGGAACACGATTCGGATGGAATAATTGAGTGGCCATTTGAAGAGCAACAAGACCACAACTATAGAAACAATAATAATATAACATATTACTATATAAGAATCAAACTTACGTGGGCCCATTTTGAATAATGGCATCAATCTTTTTATAAGATGCTAAAAGGCAGATGGAATCATGGAGTTGATTTCTGAATATTTTTTTACATGCTATTGCCAGTTCATCCTAGGAAATATAATACTGGGTGATTAATCATGCACAAAAGAAAGTTGTTTATAAATAGACACCTGAGCAGTTAATTTGGTGCACGGATGGAAATTTGGACTGAAGGCTTGTTCCAGGTACGATGAAGGAAATATGTCGTCAGGCGGAGGTGGGGGAGGAATAGGGAGAGGATGATGAGTCGGATGAGATGAATGTTTGAGCCGAGAGGTGCTTTTCATTGACGCATGAACTTTGATAAGGCACCCGATTGATAGGTACACAGGGCAGTGCTCGTATAAAAATGCAACTTAAAATTAAAGCCGTCTTCCACCAATTTTCAAGTCGATTTCGCGTTTATCAGCTTGAGTGATCGTCTTCCCAAACGACTTCCTTTGTTGATCTCGTCTCCATCCCCTTACATGTCCATCAACAGCTGGTAGTAAATGGCTGAGGACGTCACAGCGCCATCTGATGAAAAATTATTTCATGAAATCTTTTTGGATACAGTCATTAAACTCTTTTATTCAATCTTTTACTCGCAAATAGAAGTTATTTTTTGAATCATATTTTGGTGTTTATAAAATAAAAGTTTAAATGCCTGGGCAAAAGGAAAAGATTCAGAATCTATCTGATTTTTGTATCAAGGTGATGTCATCTAGCCTCTTTTCGGGTAACTAAATAATTCACAGCTATCGCAGCAGTGTGGAACTCTGTACATTGTAGACGCAATAATGTGCAGTACTGCGGCGAGTGATTATTTTAACGTTACATGCCAAACATCAGGTGATCCGGGATTTTCTGCTTACTCATAGCCTCTTATAGTAAAAGTCACGTAGAAACTGAACGTAATGACCTTTAGAATTCAGAAATGTGTTTAGGGTATTCATTTTTATCATGGCGATTGTGTGGGCGCACAACGCATTTATCTTACAGAACAGGAAAGGTGAAATTTAATTTATTTTTATCGAAATATTTTGGTGACATTTTTAATTCAATTTCAGGTTTGATCTAATGTGTTTACACTTTGATAAGCCGATTTGACAGTAACATAATCAAAATAACAATGGCTGATGACAAGAAGAGATCGACTAAGAATATATTTAAAGAATTCGCGATTCAGATAGTATCTGGTGGATCGGCAGGTAAATTAGATGTTTGTTAAATAATAACATAGATTTTGAAAGTTTTGTATGTTTTTATAAAGGGTTTGTGGAAGTGTGCATTATGCATCCCTTGGATTTAGTTAAAACCCGATTTCAAATTCAAACAAAACCAATGCCCGGAGATCCCCAATATTATACTTCAATTGCAGATTGTATGGGGAAAATGTATCGGAGTGAAGGGTCAGTATCAGAAAAATATTTACAAGATAGGTAGATTTTTTTATATAAACAACTTTTACAGTTTTTTTTCGTTTTGGAAAGGCATTGTGCCACCGATTTTAGCAGAAACACCGAAACGAGCTGTCAAAGTAAATTTTAAAAACCAAAATAAATAAATAAATAAATATTAATTTTTAATTTTCTTAGTTTTTCACCTTTGAACAATACAAACAATTTTTCTTATTCGGATCTCCCGTTCCTACTCCTTTGGTAAATACATTTTTTATGAATTTACATAATGTATTGGACTTGTTCGTTTAATTTGTAGACATTTTCCTTAGCTGGTTTATGTGCAGGACTGACTGAAGCTGTTCTGATTAATCCATTTGAAAGAGTCAAAGTTCAGATGCAAGCAGATAGGCACACATTTGATAAGGTATAAACAAAGCTATAATTTTTTATTGTAATTTATAACTTTCCTGTTTATCAGATGCCGAGTACCTGGGCAGTAACAAAGCGAATTATACGTCAGGATGGAATGGGATTCCAAGGATTGAATAAAGGTGTTACAGCCACGATGGCTCGAAATGGATTGTTCAACATGGTGTATTTTGGATTCTATCATAGTGTTAGGCCTATTGTACCTCAGCCTAAAGTATTAATATGAAAAGAATGAAAGTGATAATGTTTTAATATATAGGATTTTCACTTAGAATTCCAAATTGGTGCTATTAAAGAACTTAGCAATCGGTTTCACGAGTGGAGTTTTAGGATCGTTGTTCAACATCCCGTTTGATGTAGCTAAAAGCCGGATTCAAGGACCCCAACCAACACCGGGGATTATCAAATACAGGACAACGTTGGGAACTATTGCGATTGTTTACAGAGAAGAAGGGTATTACTATTACCAAAGACGTTAAAATTATGGGTTTTTATAATTCTCTTTATTAACAGTTTCAGAGCTTTGTACAAAGGTTTGGCACCAAAGGTTCTCCGTTTAGGCCCAGGTAACATTAAGAAAAATTCAAAATCTGAATGAGAAAAAAAATTTAAACTCTTGAAGCTTACTTTTACCAAAATTAACTACTAAAACGTTAGAATCAAAATTCAGTAACTTACCTTTTTATAATTTGTAACTTTAAAACTTAAATTTAAACTTCAAACTTTAAAATTTAAATTTTTGTTGACCTTAGAAGCGACATAGACGTAACCCATATCATTCTTATCTAATTCTACGTTTGCTTAATGTGCTTCCCGTAATGTAATTTTTTTTAACTTATATATTTTTAGTTGGTTGTGAACCTTTTGAAGCTTATTCAGATTAATGCTTTCACCTGACTCAAAAACTTGGTTGTTTTGGTTAAGCCTCAGTTGTCTAATAATCTGATAATCTCGTTTCTTGCAATAGACTCATCGATATTCTTAGAAGTAATAATAAAAGCTGTAAAACTTTATTCTCATTTCTTATAGGTGGGGCCATTATGCTAATCGTTTATGAGCATGTAAACGAATCTTTGAAGCATTATTTTCCAGATGAAGAATGATGCCATTTTATGAAAATGTTTATGTACGAATGCTTTTTCAATCTGCATTTTTAGATGGGTTTAATATATAAACGATATATTCCAAAGTTTGTAATTAATTTTCAAAGTAAAGTATACTAACAAAGCAATTTATGTACCAAACGTTTCTTATCACTTTGCAATTGTGGTTCTAGTCTTAGTATATAAAAGATGCGTAGATTTTTTTTTTTTTTTTTTTTTAGGACAATGTATTTTTTGCGAATGTTTGTGTACATTTATATTCTGAATAAACAAAAAAAACAAAACTTGAAAAATTCTATGTAAATTTACAAATTTTTCACAAAAAAAAACCCCAATTACATAACTCGGAGCGCCATGGGACCTGTGATCTCGTTTTTCATCTTCTCGTTACCAATCTACGTCATCTCATTGTGACGTCATCTTAGAAGATCAACAACTAGGAACAGGTAACAACGGTGCAGCGAGATCCATTCACAAGTGAAACAAGCATCGCATAGGAAACTCGCCATGAGAAACCCGCACTCGAGGGTAGTGACTAGTACATGGGCACAACACTGACAAATCAGTGGACATCACGCTCAGAATGCGCCCTCAGGACGAAGCAATGCAGCACCGTCGCGAACTCACGACCAACGTATCGGTAGGCCTAAAATACTATGATCAAAATAACCGAGTAACAGTAAATAACAGAAACAATTCCCTTACGAGACAATGTAAGAGAGAAGTTAAACAAGTGAGCGACGTTTGTCGACTGACCGAACAAGGCCGCTTACCTAATAAAGTGGCGCAGGAAGTTCATTCAGGTCAATCGTGCATATTATACATGTGCACATCTCCATGTTGGGTTCATTTAAAGGCACTGATCACATTTTTCATTTTTATTTTAATTAGTAGTAATAAATTTTTTTAAACCGTTTTATTTTAAAGTTGAGTGCAAGAAATAAAACAGGTGTATGTCACATTTCTGTAAACACATTTATCGTCTATCAGTTTTGTTATTGAGAAGGGGAAATGTTTTTTAAGGTTAATGGAAGTTTGTTTGGCTTTTAATGAGTGGCTAGATGAGGTTTCAGTTTGATAGTAAATTTTCCATAAATATTCTCGTGGTTATTACTTGGCAGTTTTATCTATTAGGAACAAGGAAGGAAATGAAGTATTTTTTCTAAGTTGTAATAAAAATGAATGTTTGTAAAGAGAAAATGTACAAACTTGTTCCTAGGAAAGCAGCCAACATTTATAACTATTACAGCTGTAACGTCTTTTTTTAACCCCACTTGATGAAAAATAACTGCTTAATTAGATGTTTTCAAAAAAGAAGCACACAAGAAATTTTCTATTTTTGAATTAAAATGAATAAACACGTTTTATAGCCAAAACATTTTTGCTCTTTTGTTAGACGTTTAAAATTCTTAATTCACTTTCAATTCACTAATAACACATTATGTAATTGAACTTATCCTTTGGTTATGTCTACATTTAGATATCGGCTATTATCAGAACCCTTAAAATATGGATTGCGTGATAAGGGAGAATTTTAATTTTGACACAAAAAGTATCTTTTAAAAATACTTGCTATCTGGAAATCCCATCAAACAAACAGCATAACCTTCACATGGTTTGGATTTTTATTATCCTGTTTTTTCAGGAAACGTTGAACTTTTTTCTTAATTCAAAGTTCATGTCTGGGGGAGGGGAAACATACTGTGGGAAAAATAACAGAGGGTATTAGGGCACCTGTGTTTTCTCCCAACAAGGGCTGAGGGGAGGATAAAATTGTTTATATCAAACGTCGAAGGAAAATAAATGTACTTTTTGTTTTATCCGTTTCAAATTAATAATTTAGAAATTGAAGTTGTAGAAAGCAATTTGATAATTTTCTAATAAATACGGATGTTTTTTTCTTTTCAGAGTTACAAGTTCTGATCAGGTGACATGACTTCCCCACTACAGTATGGAGATGCCAAAATCATTAAGGAGGGATGGGTTTTTAAGAGAGGTAAGTTTACGTTCATTTTAGTGTATTAAAAGTGAGGAAGAGAGTATTGGAGTATAAAAGGTGGTATAAAAAAAACCCTTATTCCGCCCTCCGTATCACTTTTTTGAAAAATAAATATCTGAAGTTGGCGGCTTTTGAAGATTCACTCGTCTCCTTCATTTTTCATTATAAACGAAATCAAGTCGAGAGGTCCAGTATTTTTTGCGTCATGAAATCTCAGAATTGCCTTGTCGTGTAAACAACTATCTATTCGCTGTTGTTTTTGTGTATACAAGACTGCAAATACGAAAATTTCATGACGTTTTTGAATTGGTGTCATATTCTTTGATTACGTCACACACAAGTTTGAGAAATGGTGAGATGAGTGAACATTATAAAACCACCCACCTTGGAAATTTATTTTCAAATAGGTGGCGTTTAGTTTGAAAAAAGGACAGGATAAACGGATGATTTGTCCCACTCTTTATATTCTGTATTGAATAAAAAAAAATAAAAGTAATTTTATTATTTGCTTTTATGATATTTTGTTGTTTTTGTAATGGTTTTTCCCGTCCGCTGAAAATTTCTGCAGCACTGTTTTTTGTAAGAAGGGGCTTGTTTTTAATTTAATGAATGTGTTTAAGGTAAAAGTGTAAACAACAGACGATCAATAATAAGCAGATGTTGTGTTACATGAAAATATTTTTGTGTTGCGGTATCGCGCTTGTAATATCAAGATCTGCACGGGATCATGTAATCAGAAGTTATACACACGAGTGTATAGAAAAAAAAAAAAAGAAGATTCTGCTAGTGAATCGTAAATAAATTGTAAGGCCTAGCCTTGCTATTTTCAGGTGGGGGGAAAATGAGGTCTGTAATTTTTGTTGCGTTAAACACATTCTCAGACAGCTTGCGTGTACTTGATATTTGTTTACAGGCAGTTGCCTGAAATTGGACGCTATTTCATGCCATGTTGTTCATGTTTATTACCAATGTAAACTGTGTGGCTGCTCTTGCGTTGCTTTCATTCTGTATTTTGATGAAATATAAAATTTTTTTTTTTTTCAGGTGAACATATTAAAAATTGGAGGCCACGTTACTTTATTTTGTTATCAGATGGGTCTCTCATTGGATTCAAAAACAAACCGGATCATGAGCTGAGTGATCCTTTAAACAACTTTACTGTCAAAGGTGGGGTTTGGTGATTGATTAAATTGGATTTCGTTTTAATATGTTTTATTGGGGGTTTTTAAAGGATGTCAATTAATGAAAACGGATAGGCCGAAGCCGTTTACCTTTTTGATTCGTGGATTACAATGGACCACTGTCATAGAAAGAACATTTCACGTGGAGAGTGAAACTGAGAGGTAGGTTTTTTTTTTTTTTGGGGAAATGAGTTTTCCATCCGGGTAACGAAATATTAATGAAATTCGATTGCCGATGGTGTAGAGATGATTGGATGCAAGCAATTCAATATGTAGCCAACAAATTGGCTGATAGTCAAGATGTTGAAATGCAAGATAAAGACAGTAAAGAGGATGAATTAAGTCAACGATTTAGTGTTACATCTTCAACGACGACCGCCTCGCATAAAAAGAGAATTGTAAGTAATATTAATTTATAATTTTTTCTTTATTAATTAATTTATTTGTAATTTCAGACACTAGAAAATTTTGAATTTTTAAAAATGTTAGGTAAAGGTACATTTGGTAAAGTGATTTTGTGTCGTGAAAAATTGACCAGTCAACTGTATGCCATTAAAGTTCTGAAAAAGGAAGTTATTATTGCTAAGGTATTTATAGAGAGGAAATTTTGTTATTTGAATTGACTCGTTTTATATTTTCAGGACGAAGTGGCTCACACGCTAACCGAAAATCGTGTTTTACAAACGACTAATCATCCTTTTTTAACTGTAATGAGTTTTTTGATTGCATTTTGTGTATTCACTTTTATTTTATTTTTATTTTTTTCAGTCTTTGAAATACTCGTTTCAAACTGCGGATCGTTTATGTTTCGTAATGGAGTACGTAAACGGTGGTGAATTGTTTTTCCATTTATCAAAAGAGAGAGTGTTTAGTGAAGAGAGAACAAGGTTTTATGGAGCGGAAATTATTTCTGCACTTAGTTATCTTCATGAGCAAGGCATTATTTACAGAGATTTGAAGGCGAGTTTTCCTAGATATTACGTAATAGTTATGCAATTTTTTTTAATAATTCAAATTAATTAATTTGACAGCTGGAGAATTTATTGCTCGACAAAGACGGTCACATTAAAATAGCTGACTTTGGATTGTGTAAAGAAGATATTGCTTATGGTGCCACTACTAAAACATTCTGCGGAACGCCAGAATATTTAGCCCCTGAGGTTTAGTTATTTAATTTCGTTTACGAAAATTTATTCATTTTGTTTCGACATAGGTATTAGAAGACAACGATTATGGACGAGCGGTTGATTGGTGGGGATTGGGTGTTGTAACTTATGAAATGATGTGTGGTCGACTACCATTTTATAATCGTGATCATGATATTTTGTTTGAATTAATTCTAATGGAAGAAGTTAAATTTCCACGAACGATTTCACCCGAGGCCAAAGATATGTTGAGTCGATTATTGATTAAAGATCCAACTAAAAGGTAAATCTAACAATTTTTAAATTAATTTCTGTGAAATTAATAATTATTTGGAATTTTAGATTAGGTGGCGGGCCTGATGATGCGAAAGAAATAATGGTGCACCCATTTTTCGCGTGTATTGAATGGCAAGATTTGATGGAAAAGAAGGCATGTCCATTCTAAAGATAAAAAATATTGACAATAAAAAATTTTGTTTTGTGTTGATATAGATACCACCACCATTCAAGCCAGCAGTGACATCTGATACTGATACGAGATACTTTGACTCTGAGTTCACTGGGGAGACAGTTGAATTGACGCCACCTGATATGGGGCCTCTGAATTCTATCACTGAAGAACTGGAGCAGCCATATTTTCAGCAGTTTTCTTACCATGGCAGTGCATTCAGTCGAAGTTTAGAGCTGTGAAAAAAGTGACGTGTCATGAATACTAAAGAATTAATACACAGAGAAAAAAATAAACACTCCGTTGTTTGAAGAAGGAGAGGAAAAATCAATCTAGTTTAAAAAATCTCATGTATTCCATGTTGGTGACGGTGAAAGAACGAGAAGACAAAAAAATGACCATTCTCAAATATCAGGTGTTGGAAACTGACATCAAAGCATATCACAGATATAAAAAGTTTTAAAATTGTTATTGTTATTAGTTGAAAGTGAAGAAAAAGTGGGTCAGAACATATTTGAATTGAAGAACTAATCATGGTTAAATAGTTTTGTTTCGCTGCTTTTTTTGTATTATTTTTGCTTCTGAGCTTTGATAATTTTATTTTATTGTGTGTTGTGCAATTTTTAAGTGGCACAAAAGAATTTATTATTGTTAAATGATCATTGAGACTCCAGCGTGCGCTTATTTGAAACGTGTGATTTTTGTGGCCTTTAAAAAGAATTTGGTTTTTTTTTTTTTTCAGTTTAACTGTACATGTTGCACCAAAAGTTATTTGGAAAATATTAATAATTAATTATTATTACTTACGCCAATAGAAGATAAAGAGTAAATTTTATCATTGGTTAATATTTGCTTCCGTAGTTTATAGGAGGCCTTTAACAATTTCATTGACTGTCGTGACATGTGTTGTTCAGTTCATAAGTTTTGTAATTTTTTTTTCTCCTCCCTGCATACTTATATTTGTAGAAAAAAACCGTTTTTATTATTTTTGAAATAGCATTTGCTGTTAGGTAAGAACATAGATTCTTTAATGAACGTGGGATTTAATTTTACAATAAAAATAAATGATAGTTGGTGAAACTTGAGTGATTTTTAACTTTCGGTTTTTGTTGATAGGTGGCGTTAGTTAAAACTGAAATGACATTGAACGCCGGCATTATTTATTTCATGCGTTTAAAAACTTAAACACTCGGAAAATCGGCTTGTATCGATCAACTTATTCAATCGCGGATGGATGGTTTGAAACTCATAGAATATTCATACGAGCTTTGGTAACGAACATTATTGTATTTCAGGCGTAATTAATTATTTATTAACTAAAGGAGGAGTGGTCAAATGTGTTTTCTTTTGAATGAAATTTTTATTTTGCACTTACAGATCACAAATGTAAAATTAAACTTTCATTCATTCCTAATTCTTCAACGTTCAAGCTCGCATTTATGTTTTAAAACCTTTTGAAAAATTATCTTCACCCTTCATTGCAGTTCATTTTTTATCCTTAACTAAAACTTGTATGAAGTCCTCTTCAGGCGCGGCAACAAATATGAGCTACATTTCGCCTTCAACTTTTTTTGTATGTTTTGTTGCCTTTTTTTCTCAGCATTTGTAGAGATTTCTCTTAAAGTTGGATCAATAAATTTTTAAAGTGCCAGTTTGAAAGTTTATTCATTTTATTGCTTATTTATTCATTTTTCTATGACGCTATTGTGTAAAGTTTATTTTTGAACGATCCCTGCGCTGGTATGACTAAATAATTTTTTTTTTAAAGTTTGTTATGAATTTATTATTTTTAATAAATATTGGCAATTGATGCCTAAAGGGTTAAAATATTAAATTGAAGAGATTTGAAAATTTTTGGTTGAGTGCCGATCAGAAAAATAACGTACTTTCAGACAATCTGCTGCTGTTGCGCGCTAATGGGAGTCACTTAAGCGTAAACAAACATAATAATTTATTACAGTATATTTAAATGCACTAAGGAATTAAAGTTAGAAATTTTTATTTTTTAAAATTTAAACTTTTTTTTCGATATGAATTTTTAATTTGGCAATTTAAAAAAATAGATTTGTGTCATTTCGAGTATTTTTTAAAAACTTTATGTTTGGAAAATTCAACTCTGCCATCATGTGGATTAAAAATCTTAAATTTCCTTTATCGGGAGATGCTTAGCAGACGACATTTCTAGATTTGTTTCCTTGACGACCGTATGCGATTCCATCCCCGAGGCCGAAATGGATTGCGCGTAAGCGAATGAATGTAATGTGCTGCACGCGCGGGAATCTCATTCTTTTGAGCGTAGTAGTCAGCGTCTGTTCGACGGCGGTCCCCTCTGCACGTCCATGAAGTACAGGTGTCAGACGCGGATAGTTTTTTCTTCGAGTTTACCCGTAGTGTCCAATTGGCCTATCCTGACCTATTCTGACTTGATCAATTTCCCCGACTTGTTTCGCTCCGTTACGATGGCAATAGAAACTCCACAAACCAAGTTGTAGGTAAGAACTGAAATTTTTTTTATTTTCTTGGAATTTTATTTTTAAAAAAAAAATTTAATATTTAATTATATTGTTTATCAATTCCACTTTTCACATATCAGGTGTTAAACAGATGTGAATATGTGTTGATTTAATTTGACTTAATGGAAAAATTCTTATAATTTATAAAAATCGAATTTTAAATTTTTTTTAAAAAAAGGACAAGACAAAAATAGATTTTATAAAAAACCATAAAAATGTTAAGTAAAAAGTTCTCAAGCGGATTTCTTAGAATCTTTTGATTGGTAGTATTTATGTTGGAAACCTTTTTAATTTAAATGTATTGATCTTAGAAAATAGACTTTTATGAAAATCTCAAGCTTTAAAAAATTAAAGTTGGGTTTTTTTTTAATATTCTTTTATTTTGGGTTAACGTGCAAACATATTCCCAACTAATTAAAACTTTCTCTTTCTAATACATATGATTATAAATAATTACTCAAGCTGTTGCTACCATGTAGATACGTAACATTTTACAAAATTAATTTTTATCAACTTTGAAAATTTTCTACTAGAAAATTTAATTATATATGAATTTTGTGGGGTTTATGTAGGATTTATGGTTTCTATTGTATGATTTACATTTTGACGTACACTAATTAGTATATTTATGAATTACGTGACGACCAGGATGTAAATATGTAATTAGGTTTTTATTAAAAATTTATTCTTTATTCATTTCTAATGTTTTCTAAGACAGTCTTAGTTTTGTTATCCGTTTGCTTTCGTGATAAAAGTTTAGGATTGTGGTACGCGTTGGATGAATGAGTTGGCAGCTTCCCAGTAGTTGGCGAATTGGCAAAAGACAAGTGAAAAGGACGTAGGATTGAATGTAAATGAGACTTGCACATAACTATCAGGTTATTGTCCCAAACGTTCTGCTCTTTTGACTGACTGCTAATAGATTTGTGCCATCAAATGGCGTAGCTTTAAAAGTTTTTATGGAACTTTGAATGGACTAATTTTTTTAAAAAATTCAATTTGAAATTTTTTATTTCTTTACAACTCCAGCATGTTTTCGTCCGTTCTTAGAAATTTATGACGATGCTGTGTTTTCTTGTATTGTAAAACTCGAGTAATAAGGAGTAATAGAATTGTTCGGGGAGGGTTTCTTCATTTTCAGACAACATGAAATTTTTTCTGTAGACATATGAAATGACCCTGGTGTCATAAATTGAAGTTAGGGCTAGGAAATGACGTCAGAAATTTTTGTTACTTCCGCTCCACTTGTTCGCGGTTTACTGCCTCGTGGGAATTTTTAACTGGTAAGATTTGGTACTTTAGTTCGATTTTGTGTGTAATACAACAATAGATTTTTGTTTACGGTTTAAAAGATTCTTCGAACGACGTTCTTTTATAAAAATTAAACCATCTTTTCATCCCGCTTTTTGAAATTAGGCTTATTTAGCAGGGCGTCATCACAACATAAAAGTGCGCCTTTCTTCTTTATCTTATTAACTGTTAATTAAAATTTACTAAAGCACATTTTCCCTTCCATCTTTTCATAATTCTTATCTGAAACGAAATTATTAAAGAACACAAGGCATATTTAAAAATTATCAAACACCAACAACCGAAGCGGAACACGAAAACTAAAACCGTGATTTGAATGTCGAGGACGAGGAAGGAAGTTTTTTCAAATTTGATCAGATCAGAACACGCAACGCAAAGCGATTCTTTGAACAAATTTCTTTAGTGTGTGCGGTTAACAAAAACTAGAAACTACGGCGTTTATAACATCAAAATTCAAAAAATTTCCTCTTCAAATCACGCACCAAAACCCACATTACAGTAAATTGCCTCAAAAAAGTATGTAGAATTATGAAGAGGAAGTAACTTGAATTTCCCGTAAAGAATGTGAGATCTGGGCGAATAAAGTATAAACGACTACGTAAATCGTTGACGGGTCCGTCTTTTTTTAAATATTTTTCTTTCTTAAAACTATAATATTTCAGAAAGCCAGAAAATATGAAAGGAAGGCGGAATCTTGTCTTTCGCATTGCAGCTGGCTCTCGGGATTTGGTTTGTCACATGATTTATATTTTGTCTCTGCCAACAAAAGTAATATACTTTATACGTTCTCACATGATGTTTATAGCAGAGTTATCACATAAAATGTTCTCTCTCTTTTTTTCTTTTTCTCTTTTTGAGACACAAGCTGGTCTTGGGAAACGTTATAAAAGCCGCGTCATGGTTAGCGCGGAGCTATATGTTGACAAACTGACAAATAATCGAATAGAATGTCGTTAAAAATTAACGAGAAACAGTTTGATGTTGATAGCATTTGACGCAAGGGTCAAATCGGAAATCAAATTACTTTAAATAATATTAGATCATATTTGGGGGATTTTTTAATTCGTCACGATTTTTTTTTATTTCAAGTTTTGCTTTTTTATTATTGCATTAGGAACGCAAGTGGCCTATAAATGTGCAGTGAAGCGATCATTAAGGGTTTGCTTTTTCCCTATTCATCTTTGGAGAGAGGAAATTTTGTAGAAAGGTGAGAATGATATTTTTAAGGTTTTCTAAATGTAAGAGAGGCAAAATGGGTGTGCATGGATTGTGTTGTTGAAAATGAACAGCCATGACACGTGTCAAGACCCTATCCTTGAGAGGCCTCGATTGTGATGCGTTTAGACATAATGCACTCGACGGTTTGTACATGTAATAACATTTGTTGAACTTTACTCACTCCCAAACATAAAACTTGGCTTTTACAATTTCTTTCCACCGTCTCGTGCTCCTTATCTTGGGCACCTCGAGATAAAAAATGGGACCATTTTTTATATACTGCAGACTACACTGACGTAAGAACCAGGCATCGTCTTAATAATAAGTACCGATCTTCAGTTAAATTGTACATTGACAAAATGCGGTGATTGTAATACTGTATTGGCGTAATTGTAAGGATATTCCTTCCAATAGCCTACGACATGACTGTCATCTTTTCTCGAGAGTCGCAATTCTTCCGAACGAGATCCCACAAGAGAGTCTAAATTGCTCCGTAAGAGGTTCGCAGTGATGACTCAGTATTTCGCGTCATTTCTCTGGCGAAAGTCAATGTGAACGTAAGTGAAACTTTTCAATTGATCCACATAGGATCAGCAATTAGGGTGCAACACGGCCCGATTGAGAAGTACAATTGCCCTAAAATGCATTCTTTTGATTCACTTCTATTGCTTAACTTCAATGTGAACATAAGTGTAAACCTTTCAAATGTTTCACATAGAAACCACAATCGCCTCGCACGTGCTCTGCACCAATAGCAGCGATTTACGAGAAATGAAAGACGAATCACAGTGCAGACCAATAACAATTGATCTCGCATATTTAAGTCTAAAACTGTAATGGCAGCATCTGAGTGCGATAGAAGTACATCTGGTCCAGTAACCCCTTGCAATGTCCGCGGCACAAGAAACGAATTCTTGTTCTTTAATGGGTCGATTTCAGTAGATGTTACTAATCCGCAGATGATTCAAGATCTCAAATACGCAGAAAGGTTGACCGCATGGTTGACCTAGTTTAAAATCGTCTTACAAAATGCCTATCAATTGTATTTAATCATTGGCCAGAAAAATTGAACTATTTCTTCTATTGATCAGCTACAAAATTTATGTGGCACTATTCTTGTTAAAGTGAACCTTCAAACTTCGTAAGGGATTATCGGTTTGATTTGGCTTATACGAAAATACCACTAAAGAAACTCGTGTGTGAAGTGTGAACACAAAAGTGACGTGGTTTAATGTCACTTCCAACTACTAAGGCCATTCGTGATGAAATAAGACTTAAAGAAAAACTAAAGTAGCAAGCTCTAAGGAATGGAACTTGCACAGAAGAGACCTACCCACCAGAGAGATCTCATGATCAAATGTTTTTAACATGTATTAACGTCACCAATTCGCTCAGTGCTGATTTGCTAGATGGTGCGAAGAGGTTTCGGGGAGAAATTCACACTTTACAATGATTTTTTGCCCGCTGCATTTAATCCCAGAACTATCAAAAGTGATGGAAACCCGCATGATGTATTGACCAGAATGAAAACGATCAATTGATATTCAGTTGAATAGAATGAAATATTAAAACAATTTTTTTATGTACCCTTCATCAACTCATTCACAAACGCCTCCATTCTTACCCGTGTCAGTCGATTACTTTTGATAAATTTACCCAAACAGAATTCTCCTTTGGAATACGATTAAAGAATAGAACTCTATCTTACTTGGTATGCAGATGAATGGAATGAGTTATTAAATATAGTTTTTCTCTTTTCTCCTTTGGAATTCCTTTCACAAAAGATGGATGTTTGTAATTTCAAACCCATATGGAAGGAAGTTGAGTTGCATATATATAACCTGAGTGGGGAGGGGTTCATTTTCTAATGTTTTCCAAAGTTACTTTTTACGAGAACTGCATTTGCACCCAAAGAGCTTCCTGTTTGGTGCTTTCTACTTGAGTTATGCACCATCTGCTTATGGCGGCTGATGTATATTGGATCTTGCTGAATTGGTAATTATACAAGTTTATAATGGCACTTTGAAATTTAAAATACCTTAATGTATGTAAAGGATGTTGAATTTTTTAATCTTGTTGTTACTTTTGAATTGAGTAGCATGTAAAAAAAATTTTTAAAAATTTATAAATTTAATTTTGGTATAAGAGAGGAGTTGTAAAGGGTTAATTAGTACCAAGGGACATGTTTGTTTTTATATGTAGAGAAATTGGTTATAAAAGTAAATTTTGAGACAGAGGGTGGATGCTAAGCAGACGTTGATGCTTCACTTCTTTTCAACATCTCGTAAAATGGTCGGATGAACACAAATCGGTGGTTTGTAACGCGGGCAATTAAAGTTCATGTCAAAGGGTAAAGAATGTTGATGGTTTTCATGTTGTGTGTTTGGTGTCATTGCTAATTAACGTTTAGGGATTTTGTTGAATTTGCTGGAGTTTGAGCTACGTGACGGTTCGGTGCTTTTCTTTTGATTAGTTCAGGTGAGGAAATGGAAAACTGCTAAGTTTTCTTTTCTTTTTTTAACATTTTTTTGTAGAGGGTGAAGAAGGTTTTGATTTCTATCAGGTGTTAGACTGGAATTTAAATTTTAATGAAATCTACCTCGGTTGAAGAGTCGAAATAGAATTTTTTTATGGTGTAAAGAACAGTTTTTTTTTTTTTTTTTGAAATTGTAGAAGGAAAAAGATGAAGTTGATTAAATGTGGGAAATGAGGAACAAAGGATCCGCTAATACAATTTTGGGTTTTTTGGGGAGGGAAGGATGAGTTAAGTGTGGGTTTTTTTTTTTTTAAATTGGATTTTTTAAGAAGGTTTTTAAGATTGATGAAAAAGATTATGTAGACCAGTACATGGTATAGTTGATCTTAAAATGTTGGAGACGTTAAACGTTACAATAAGAAAAACTGTAAAGACAGAATGGCCTAGTAGGGAAAGAAAACTATTTTTATTAGGAGGAAATTTTCACGTGGCCAATGACCAGAGATTGTGCAAATTTTTTTACGTTAATATTGGAGATAACTCGTAGCGCAACAATTTTGACAGTTCATGACTACCCAAGGATGATTGCAGAGATAGGAGAAAGCTCATTTCAGTGCTGCAACCTGCTCCGCTTAGGCTGTGCTGTTGACCAATGAAATCTTTGCGTAAAGTTTTTTTTAAGCTAATCACAGCCCGATGATAAAACCGCAATAGTTTCCGTTATAAGCAGATTTTTGGGGGATTTGAATAATGTGGCAGACTTTGTCGTTTAAATTTTCAATGTTCACAAATTTAATAGTGTTACTGTCCAACCTAAAGAGCTGCTCTATGTTATAGCATCAACCTCAAAGCGGAAGAGGTACCTATCGAAATGTCGCAAGCTCTAAACTGATTATCTAAACCTTGTAGAATTTTTTTTCAAACTACGGAATTCAACCACCTTTTCAAACGAAAATCCAGGATAATTCAGTCTAACTTAACTAAAGGATTTCGTGTCTTCAATTTACTCTTACTTGTTTGTAATTAGTGCTGCTTGCAATCCTCTCGAGTTTTCCTCCAAAACCCCCGCAAATTGATCCGCTTGCAAGCATATGTGGGCGCAACGTAATCGCTAGAGGTCGAATTAGACAAATAACTCATAAATTGCCTAAAGGGATTATAAATTTACCGAGTAAATGCGTGAAATTCACGACGTCAATAAAAATAAAAAACATCACATTTCGATAGAAGATGCAATCGTTTCCCTACAAAAGAACTCTGCATTCTCCAACATTGCAGAGAAATTGTACGTTGGCAAATAATTATCCGAGAGAGGTTGCACCATAAATCGCGCGCCAAGACACTTTACATGCCCTTACTGAATATTTCCCTCACTCAGTCCGTCGTTCCACGACGTCATAAGGGCAAAGAATCGGAGCAAAAAGGGCTGTAAAAATGTTTTTATCGTTTCGTCATTCAAATAAGTGAAGGAATGCTCTTCACTTAGTTTTTAGAGAGCACTCTTGATGGAAAGAAAAGAAGATAAAGGAAAAAGAAAGAAGAAGTATTTGTTGTTACTTGTGAAAACTCGGATCAGAAGAAATGGAGCGAATCAGCAAAGAAACAGGTCAGAAGATGATGAGAAGTTGAGTGAAACGACCTCTTTCACCCTTCATTGTGTTCTCTGGACGATGTTCAGGAGGTGATAAAACTGCCTGAAGGTCCATTAAGATGCATTACAATGTATATTTTAACGTTGGTTGTTGTAATGTCTTCTTATATCAAGAGTTATGTTGACCAAGTACAATGAAATGTGAGCTGTTGTTTGACCTGTACTTGAACCACGGATAATTCCCTCCGGTTTTCAATAGAAACAAAAGGGTTCATGCAGTTTGTTGACGCCTGCCATCCTTTTGTTGAATAATGCCCTTGCCTTTTGATGTTTAGGATTTTGTACGTGAGAAATAAAAATTGAAATAAAATCTTTAGAAAAAATGTTTTGTTACTTTTCTTGTGACAGAGAAATGTTTAATGATATGTAATGAGAGTTTAATGAGAAACTTTTGCCTTATTTTAGAACTTAAAAGCAAACGCTAATTAAAGTTTTGCGGTTGTTTCTCCTTAAGGAAAGATGATGTAAATATTTTGGATGGAATTTTCCCCGGAATGAATTCCCTTCATTTTTGTCATTGATTTTCTTGTCATCAACATTGTTTAATAAACTTTTTTATTTGCGAAAAGCCAATTTCTCATCTTTCTTACTACATCTGGCAAATATCCAAATGAGTTTCACTCTGGTTTGTAACCTTCTCTGCTAATTTCTCCGTTGATTGATTGAGAGGTTTTTAGTGACAGTTACTCAAGACTTGTCAAGAGTATTATAGGTTCTGTCATTTGCAAATATAGAAATTGCGTAGGCAGACCCGAGATGGGAAAAATTTTTTCTCCTTAAGAAGACAAGAGAAGTAGGATGCATGGAATATAGACAAAAAAAAAAAAAAAAACTCCCAAGATGAGGTGCTTACATCAGAGTTACAAATAGAAAAAGCAAAGTGTGATGATGAGAAAAACCTCAGTAGAAAAAAAATTCACTTGCCTCCAACTCTTTTATAACGAGGCTCACTAAAAGGTAAGTTGGCGCACAGCCAATTGAGAATCACTAGTGGGTTTCCGTATCCATTGATATGCCGATGGCTAAGCATTTCCGGTGTAGGAGTAGCCTCTTGGTTAGAAATGCAACCGAAGATTGTTTGTAATGGGTTCACTTGAGTGAAGAATTGTCATGAATAGTTAATTTAGAAGTGTCTTTGAATTTGTAAGATTGTCTTTTTCTAAGAAGAAGAGAAGTGTGACCTAATATTAATAGTGCACCAGCAACGCTGCAATTTCACTTTGCCATTGATACCGGAAGAATTCAAAGGAGGCAATGTATAAAGTGTATAAAGTGCATGCTTCATAAAGTATACTCGAAAATCAGAGTGACCTAATTGCTTTACGGGTATAGTCAGCTTCAACTATTGAGAGTGAAATTGTTCGAAGGTCTTTTTTGTCTCCACGACCAATCTGACATTGCTGTGCCAGTTTCTTGTCAGTCTAACCTTGGCTTAGAGAAGGTAATGGGACTGCCAGTCTCGACGCCAATTTCACGAGCCTTGTGGGTGGTGATAGTATAACGGTGGCAATGAAGTCTCCCTATGCGTTCTCTTTTTCTTCATCTCCCTACACCCTCTTCTCATTTTCTCGTTTGGAGAATTGTCAAGTGCAGTATAGAGCGCTCCAATGAATACTGATGGTTTTGTCCAACGTCGGACTAAGTTCTTGTTGGATGGTAATGTCGGCTGACATTCATAGATGGTCGTTACCCGCTTGTGTGAGTTTGGGTAAATGAGTTGAAGAAGAGGCAGATGGGGGACGACCTTTAGAAGTTGATGAGTTGAGAGAAGTTTTAAAGTTCTCTTATTGTGGTGAGTTTTGGTCTATTTTGGCGGCTTTGGCGAGTGATAAGATAGTGAGTGACCTGAAGAAAATCTGGTATTGAAGATGTTTAACTGCCGGTGTATTTTTTCTATTGTAGATAAAATATTGATTTTTTTTTTTTGAGGAATACACAATCTCTTTTTTTAGAAAGTTGAATAATGCTAGTGTATGCAATGTATGTTTGAGGTTCACGAATAGGTTTTTTAAGCTTGACTTGGTCTTGCAAAAATAAAATACTCCTGGATACTTATTTTATATCTTCTCTTAATAGTAACTTATGTTCGCAATTGCCCACATTTGAGAATATGTACTGCAGGCAACAGAAATCTTCACTAAAGTGCAAATCTCCAGAATAAACAAGGCTTTGTGCAAATAAAATCAATGCCCAGTCTGTGTATGATAGATAAGTTGCTTTTAAAATGTAGAGAATCTTTGTTAAATAAAAATGAGACTTTCAAAATCTATAAAATTCTATTTTACCACTTCTTAACCAACAACTCAAAAGAGTTGCAACTTTGGGTAAACAAAGAATTCTTGCTCGCCACACAAAAAGCCTGAAGTTCTTCCCAATAGTATCAATTAAATTTGATAATTAATTGACATATCTAAGATCATTAACTGTCTAAGATTCTTAAAATCATTACCAACCAAAATAGTGTCAACTTGCAACAAACCCGAATCTCTAATAACAAGAAGAACAGCAGGGCGAACAAGTCAATTACAAGACAAGTGCAAGCAGGGGGCTCACCAAGAAAAGCAAGCCTCTTGCTAAACCAGATGTGCCGGAAGCGTTAGTTCAGACTTTGCCATCAACCTTAATAAAAAAAATAAACACATGCTTCGCATTGTTTATTGCTAACACACAACACACAAAATGCTACGAGTTTATTTCTTTAAAACCAATCAAACTTGCATTCGCATTGCTGTCAGAAGTAATTTAGTTTTTAAAGTAGCTTCAATTGGTATAAACTAGTGTTGATTTGTACCGTGTGGAAATAATTGTGATTTGATACCAGTCATAAAGTTGTCTTGAGTGCATTCAGTTTTCACTGTGCTAATGATATTTGTCAGCTATTCATTACCTTTTGCGCCATTCATGTGTTGAGGCATAATGAGTTCCATCTCAGGAGAGAGTCAGTCACTATGTAGACTGGATTCTCGCTCAGTTCTCGTTAATGAGGTGTACCACATAATTAGTCATGTGGAACTTTTCACTCAACTGCCGGCTGCAGTTTTACGGCTTTGCTTAGCTGGATCAATCGATGAATGTGGGATTTTGTCTGTTTGTTCGAGTTTGATTTGATTGACGGTAGATTTATTAAGACTTTTAAAACTTTAAAGACTGTTGTTGTAGTAGGTTGTAAATGTAATTACGAGTCACTTTCTGATTTAATTAATTCGCTAATTGCTACTAGTTTAAGGTCATACTTTATTAAATTTTCCATCTTTTCATTTCAGGTGAAACTTTAAACTAGCTACCGGTCCTGGTTTCCACAAATATATTACCGATTTCAAGTAAGTTGGAAATTTTATTTTTTTGTTAAATTTTGTTGTGGTGAGGAAATAGGGTTTTGGGTCTTAGGGTTGTTGGATATTGTACAAAAATTTTATCAAACAGTAGCAGTATTTTTGCTTGCCTATTAGTTAATTACAGCTGGGTGACACTTATGAAGTAACGCAGACGCAGAAATGCTACAATAAGTATTGAATAAGCGCGCACATAGGTCGCATGACTATCAAAATATGTAATCGTACAAGTAAAGTAGCAACTTTGTCGTAGCTAACTAGAATAAAAAATTCTAACTTAAACGTAGGTGTGACTCTACGTTACACATTTAAAAATTAATGTACGTAAAAGTGTAGTTATCCAGTTTACTAGCAACTTAGCGCAGACCGACCTATAGAGAATAATACGGTAGAAACATCAGAGGTAGCATAAGATACACTTACCGTATATATATAACTTTTTACTGACTTCTTTTCGTGAGAATCAACTTTAGAATTTAAATGTGGACTCACACTGGTGTTTACACCAAGTTCAACGTATAGTAACTCATACGAAAATACTATTCATATGAAAACTACATGTGAACAAAGAGTATATAAGTTTATATTTGATCAATCAACCAATCGAAGTTCTGAAGCAAGTTACAGATGAAAGATTGACAGGAAATTACCCATCATATGACAGCAGACATAATATGACATGTTTTAACCTCGAGTCAAACTACTTTAGTGTACATCACTCAAAGTTATATGAAGGTACGTCTGCTGTGAACACAAGTACAAACCCATTTCCTTCACAACTTACAAGAGCGCGCGCACGTTTCAAACTTTAGTTGGCTAACCAATACTTGCAATTAACTCAAAATGACGATATCAACCCTAATTAGTTGAGGCTTCACTCAAAATTAGATAACATATTGATAATTAATAAATAGCCATCACAACCAAATGACGCTCCTTCAATTCCCCCATTAATTCACGATCATGTTTTTTTTACCCAATTTTTATCTCCCAAAATAAACTTCACCAATTGACATAATCTTGACATTTTGGAACTTATCTCTTCAAAAAAGGTAAGACCGATGAGACATTGATAAGGTCAAGTTACTGTTCTAAGCGTGCGTGACGCGCATATCAGATTAAAACTTTTTCTCTTTCACCTCTATACCCTTTTGAAAAAACGAAACTTGCCAATGAATAACCTTCACAATCTACACTTTTCTAAGACAGGTTTGAAAAATTTTTCTATTCGGGCCGCTTCATTTCTGCCAATCGATTCCTTCTTGGCAACACAGCCTTTCTCTTTTCATGCCTTGGAGGGCGAAACCTCAGTCCCATGAGGTTTTAACGCTGACCAGTCTATGGTATGGGTGCCCAAGTTTGAGCTTATATTTCTCCACATCGTCTGTTATTTATACGAGCAATTTGGCTTCTCTCAGCTTCTACTAGAATTCATTTGATGCGTCTCCTTTTCAACTCTAATCCCAGAAAACTTCCAACATCCTATAATTTTTCCTACGCAATCAAATGTAACTAGATTTAGTTCTTCCACTGAAAAACTTTGCCAAATTGAATGAATATTTTATTTCTTTCATATGCATTTTTTAAGGTTAATAGTGAACGTTATTGAACTTTTTGCGACATTTCGCGAATCTCATTTTTGGATCAGTTGACGCATATCGCAGAGAAAAGTTGCAACCACATTTTCATAACCGGTTTGTTATTCTGTCGTGGCGAAATTCTCTAGTGGATTTGTTTATAGTTCTTATGATGGCGAACAAAAGTTATAAAACGTCAATAAACTTCGGCGGATGATTCTTTGGCGAGGCCTGCAAGAAGGAAGAGTTAGGTTATTTAATAGCGAATAAAAAACATTGCCAAGAGGAATTAGAGCTTTCTCTAAAATTCATTCTGTGTAATCATATAGGAAAGAAAATTTTGGCGCGTTGAGGCTGTTCCCTTTCGTCAATTTGAGGAGGGTTTTTTTATTATTTATTATTTTTTAAATAAAGGGAAAAAGCCCGGTACTTTTAATGTTTGAATAATTCAATATTCTTTTCATGGAAAGGGTCAAAACTGCAAACAAAAGGCGTTAGGAGGAAAGATGAGATGAATCTGCCATCTCATGGGCTTGAATTAATCATAAGAGTAAATTCCCAAATTTACTACAAACTTGTCACAGCTGATTTGCAAGGAAATTCTTTTTTTTTTTAAGTGTTTAGATTACACAAAGGAATTCAATTACAGTCAATAAAATGAAACTTTGATTAAAAATCTGAGACGTTGCATGTAACGAATGTTCTAATCAATAAATTATTAAATAAATTAGCTTGAAATATAAATGCCGAGTTGAGAATAAATCAGATTGCGAATTAAATTTTAAGGAGTAAATCAGGACAGAGGGGAATAAATTTTTAGGAAGTTAAGTTCTCATTTTAGTGTTGCAGTGAAAGCAACTTACAGGGGGGGCGTTTTCGGGAAATTTAGATGCAAGGGTTAAATCGTAATTTATTTCGTTTATTACTTAGGTTTTGCGGGTGCCAAAGATATAAATATGGTAATAAAAAGAACTATTCAGTTGATGTTATTTTGTTCGTTCGTGTTCTCTCTTCTTGTGTTGACATGATGTGCAGGAGACGGGGGAAAAAATCCCTAGGGGAAGTGGCAGACGCCATTTTATATAGGATTATATTGAAGTTCTCAATGCGTGTTCGGGGAGCGGAAGTGAGTCTCGAGACAGATGCTGAGGTCTTTAGGCCGGAAATAACATAAAAAATTTTGTGGGTTTTGAGTTTAGTTGCCAATCTCAGTGGGTCTGGGCTTAGTAAAACGTGGAATTTCTTGAAAATAAGATGTGATGTGTTCACACTAAGAGTAGAACGGCATTAATGCTTGGTTCCTAGAGCTTCACTCGCAATTTTAGCGAGATGTTGCACTTGCTAAGCTTCCCCTTTCTTTTTACTCAATTTCTGGAGGGTTGGTCTAACGTAATAGAAAATGGCATCGCTGTTCTCTAATTATAAAGAATTCTCTTGGGAGGTCTGGAAAACAAAAGTAGTGATACCTAATTAAAATATCCATAAAGAAAACGTTATAGAAATTGAGGACAGATATAAGTCCATGATATAAGCTGCTAATATAAGTATAAGGGTGCGTGTAGGCCATGCTGGGCAAACTTCCTAATTTCGTAATGTCTTAGCTATTAGTTGTATTATATGATTATTAAATGAGTAAGGAATAAAGACGGGTTTATGGAAGAGCTCGTTTATGCATTCTGATGAATATATTAGCGTCGTTTTCATGTATTTTATTATGGTAATTTTTACTCAAATGAGTGTCGTGGGAAAAATAATAAACGCATGTGGTATTCCATGAGGTATTCTTGTTTTAGCGTAGGACATTGAACCAATGTGCGGAGAGATGATTGGAAGCGGAACTAGGAAATTAGTATGACATAAGCTGAAACAAATCCGGGTTGGATCAATTGCAAACTCTGCATAAGTTTATTCTAAAGGGCGAGATTTAACATATGCTGCGACATTATCATTTCCCAGATTTTTTTATAAATTTGGTCTCATTTCAATGCGGGTATTTGCATAATTCCTTTAGTTATTATTGGTTAAAATGATTCGGAAAAAAAAGTTGAGTTTAAAATGGTCGGATGAAAATGCAAATGATCTGTTGGAAGTTTGAAAGAAAAGTTTATTCTGTATCTGAGAAATAATGATTCAGAATAGATGTGCAACATTTTCCACAGATGTTAAGTCGATACTCAATAAGGATGCATTCGTTAAATTACATTGCTGCCTTAGTCCCTCCCGAGCATTTAAGACGATTACTGGCATTTGCAAAATGTTACCAAATTTGATCAACATTAATGGACAAATATTTAAATGCTAACAAATGATATGCTCAGTCACGTTTGAACGGTAAAAGATTTTTGTAAAAAGTGTCCGATAAAAAAATTGACAAGTTTTCTACACAATGAATAGTAATGTAATTATAGTAATATAAATTTAGTTTTTGAATTGTTTTGTAATAACAAATAAGCAATATTTTATGCCTTTCAAGCAACCATCTTGTTTGTCATGTGACATGCGCAGTGACGTCTGTGCAAGCATTTTTTTTACATTTTACCTCATTGTCCTGAGGTCATAACTGCTTCGAAAAAGCTTCCGAATTCATTGTTTCTGAAAGCCTAAGTAGAATATTTTTTTAAATCAATCAACCGGAAGCAAATATTTACAAGCCCATTCTTTTTCTTAATTTCAGTTGTTTTATCTGCACAAAAATAAACATTGAACATCTAAAACAAGTTCAGAAGAACATGCTCTGAGGGAATTCGTCTTTTAATTTACTAAAACAAATTTTCTTCAGTCTATTGTTTGTACTGCCTATTTATTTTCTTTTTAGAAAGATCAATTCTGAGATATTTTTAGAGAATATTTCGCATTTAGATTTAAAAGTGCTCACTAGTTCGTACATGCTTTAACTAATTACTTTAAAATTTTCTGCGGCCGTTTGAATCATTAGAGGATTCTAACCCACGCCCCAATGGCAAATGAAGGCGAAACGCAACAGAAAATTGGATTTGAGTCCTTTCAGATACGTGTTTAATCGTGCATAGAACGATGCGCAAGATTATGGATTTTCTTTCTCTTTTTTATATTAAGTAAAACAAACAGGAATTTGTGCAATTTATTTCAAAACAAGAAAAACTCATTATCACCTTTAACAGAATAGATAAGAAAATATCATTTTTAAATCGTAATAATTTTTCATATTTTTTCATCACGTTTGTGACAGGTAATTGCAAGAATGTTTCTTCCCCGGGTGTTAAATTGCCACGCTTGATTCTTTCGTTTAATGATTAGGAATTTGATTTTGACAAACTCTCGAGACGACGGAATGTAATGAGACTGGCTTGATGTGTACTGTGTGTTAGTTAAGAAAGGGTATTCCAGCAATAGGGAGTGCGAGTGTTTTGAGCTCGTTTTCTTACGGCCTTGCGGGTAGATGAAGAAAGTCACAATTTCTCTTTCTCCACTGATTGCAGCAAAATGTTAAACGAACCGAGAGTTGTTGCAACATGCCAGATTATAATTTTCCGTATCGTAAAAAGGCGACGGAAAATATGCTTTAGCCTTTTTCTTATTAACCGTGTTTGCATAAAGTTTATAACCCGACTATACAAAAATCTTAAAGTAGTCATTCCCGGTGGAATTAAACATTTGAAATGAAATAACCAAAACTCAAAATGAATTTTTTTTTATCATTTTTACTACAATTATGTTTTATTAACATTTATGAATTTGGTAGAATAAAAGTTTTATGTCACCAGCGGCTGCTGTGGTCATACGCAACTAGACAAACATCAATATACAAATAAAATTTTTCCAGGGGACGCAATTGTATTATAAGGCAGTGCTACTTTAACAGATTCAAAATTAAATAACCATGATGTTGCGTTTAAAACGAAGGAAAACTGATTATACACTTAAAATTGATTTAAAGTACACTTAAAATATATTAAAAAGCGAACTCTTGTGATCGAATTTCGCCCTAATTTTTGTAAGTTTTAAAAGGGTTCTGGGAAGTCACTGTCAGTCACACCAATTACTTTATTATCCATATGTATCTGACAACAAACTCCTCAATAATCTAAGGTTCCAACATTAGACTTCATCCCATCAGATAAATTATTCCCAACTGTCAAAAAAAATGTAAGATATCATAAGGTTCATTAAATCGACGTCTCTAATCACTCCATTCCCCAGAAAGCTCATTCTCACCGATATTGCTTTTACTCGATCAATAATCCCCGCATTTTGATTCACAACCATTTTTTTTCCATCCCTCCAACCTTTCAATTTCGACCATAAACTTTTCACCCCTAATTCCTCGTTTCCTCTGACCTCACTCATTTACCAGTTGGCGCAAAGCAAGCACATATCGATTCAACATCCTTCATTATCACAGAGTGGACAAGGTAAAATTTGCTCACACGCTTAATGGTAGTGATTTTAACGGATAACAGTCAGACGTGAAACACGTTTTTCAAGAGGGGACCAAGTCGGCAGTAAAACGGTCGGATGCACACAAACCCATCGTTTGTATGGCAATTACGGATCCACCAAGCTCAAAGTCCTTTTTCTCCCTGGAAAATTCCTCAACACACCTGAGCGTTTTTCCATTTAAATAGAAATGATGGAAATTGACGATCCCCAATTCCCACTAAATCCACCCAACATTTTTTTCCCCTTCTCCTTGAATGAAAATTTATTTTGTCAAGGGATGTTCTCCCCTATTGATATCTATGTAGGACTAGCTTTTAGTAACTTATCCCGCAATACAAGTTGGAAGTTTTTTTGTTTTTTTTTTGGGTTAGTTCCACGGCATTGATGAAGAGTCAGTAGTGCTAAGAATATTGGAGCTGAGCCCAGAAGGAGGGGTTTTGAAGGCACACGCTTTGCACGTGCCTCGCATATTTACTTTAGCTTGGCACTCGATTCTCTTTGTATTGATGCAACGCAGGATGTTCTTGATCATGTTTTCGGGTAAGAAAATTACTGGACACAGTTTGATTTGGAATTAGATTAAATAACCCAGCAGGAAATGAGTAAACAAGTCAAAGGTGTGGGAGGGGTAAGAATAGGATTTCTTTTGAGTTTTTGAGTGGGCGGAGTTGGGGGAAATTGTAGCGTTGTTTTGTCGTGCAGATGTTTGTCTCTTTTGTATTCACACGTTGGAGTGTGTTAAAGGCGCCACGTTGGCGACTACATCGTTTATGCGGTGTTCTCTAAATCCAAAAATAAATATTCTTGTAATGACCCCTGCTGATGCGCGTTTATGTTGAAAGAGAAGTTGTCGTTTTTATTCTGATTTTATTCCTATGGGGTCTTACTTTCTCGTGAGGGAATACTTTTTGATGGGAAATGATAGTGTTAAATGGTTACGTGAATGTATTCATGTAGACTTAAATGATATACAAATGTTTTTACAGAATAGCCGCTGCCCCTTTTAGTTGCTTTTATGCGTAATATAGTATTGAGTGATTAGGCAATTCATCATCAAGGAGCAGCCGTCACTGGCGGTAAATATAAAACAAGCAATGAGTTATAAATAAAAGTTTATCAACTTAAATTTTCAGTCACAAATTATATGAAATAAGTAAATCAAATGTAAATCAATGAATTATGGGTGAAAATCAATAAATCAATGAATTAAGGGTGAAAATCAATAAATCAATGTGAAATTTGTAAATCAACAAATCAATGTGAAATCTCTAAACCAACTATAAATCAGTTAATCAAAACTGATTTACGAAATCACGCAGTAAAATCAAGCTGATTTACACAACAGAGTTCGCAAGCCTCACGGTTGATTTAGTTGAGTGAAAAATAGTGTTAAAAATTACCAATTTTACCTAACTACTGATAAGGTTACCTATATATTTTATTAGATCGATTTAGTAATGGTTAAACACATTTCTCTTCGATACAACGACCTTCCTTTTGTTTGTTTCAAATCGTAGAGACAATTTGAAATATGTGAAATCTTCTTGGGTGTTCTCGTATTTCAATTCTCATCGAGAGTTTTAAGAGGCTCGCAATGTTTTTACGATGCACTAATCCATTTCAAGTGGTAAGGCTGCCGTAAAAATAAATTGCTGTCTTGAGTTCACGTGCACTACAACTCGACTATTCAGTAAGGTAGAAGTTTTTTTCGTTTTTTAAACGTAAATATTCCATATGTATAAGGCTGGTAAAAAAAAACAGCCGAGAAAGATTTTTTAAAATTCCTTAAGCGAAATAAACGATGCTGAAAAGACCTGTTTTAGGGTGGTGTGGCCTATAAGTTGAGGTCACGTGGCTGCCAAAGTTGTAGTGGCGTTTTTATGAAGCATTAACTGTCAGAGTATCGCTTTTTAATGGTACAATTTATTGAATCTTATTGAGAATTATTACGGATAAAGTTTTTCTCATGGTTTATGATTCCGGATATTTTTGGACGGGCAGGTTTATCTTAAAAAATATAATTGAATTTCTTAGTTTTTTTTAGTTCGATAAATTTTATGATTTTTTTTAAGGTTTTAAAAGACATTTTTTACGATTTTTATCTCAAATAAAAAAGTAAAAAAGTAGTAAAAAAAAATTCAATTATATGATTGATGAAGAACTCAATTGTGATCCAATGGAGAAAAGTTGATAAGAAAAGAATTTACGATCTTTAAGTGAATAGCAGCCAACTTCTGACATGTCAATTAGTCCTGCACATTGTAGCTGGCAAACAGGAAATTAATGAGACTTGTGACCATACAAAACCGGTTAATAGTAGTCATTATAAGAGGCACACAACGTTCCGTATATTTTCACGCCAGTTTATGACACTTCCCCTAGTGCCAAGAAAGGAAAACGGATTAAAAGCATCAATAGCTGAAGTGGATAACGCTTAAGGCTTAAATTTAGCCAATTTTATGGGTGAATTCATTTCCTTTAAATGTTTTCTTCAACTTTTTAGACAAAGCAGCTGCTGAGGTCGAGACTCGTTCTCACCATCTTCAACATTGTGTGCTGAGGGATTTTCCATTTGTTCTCATTGATTACACGAGTGAAGGGAGGAACATTTTTGGACAAAAGTTGCATGCAGGTAAAAATCCCCTGGGAAAGAAGCCATAGTTTTTTTTATAAGGGAAGGAAAATACCCTTTTCTTCTTTGTAGAAAATTTAGCACTTGCGCAGTTTCCTTCATCTCGTTCTACCCACCGACTCAGCATTTTTCTTCTATGAGTGTACTGAGTATACTAAAATGGTGCATTTTTATTGCAAATTGTTACTGGTATGTATTAAAACTGCAAAATTGCTTTCACAAAGTTACTATGGGAACTTTAGTGTTTGCAATGATATGGATGATAATAATATACGAAGGATGTGCTTTTTCGTTTTGCGTGTTCACGGTTTTGTATTGGGTTTCAAATTATTTCATTGTATTCCTTGTAGGTCGTTATTGAACGCATTTTGCCTCGTCGCTTGATTTTGTTTCTGTTGTTAATTACTTTTTTTTTAGTAATTTGTAATTGCACGCCATCGAGTACAGAATATCAATTATGTAGAGTCAAAATGAGCAACTCATTAAATCGAATTTTTTTTTTCTTTTTGGTGGCTACAAATTCATTAAGGAATCAAGTTAAGTTAACTGTTTATAATTAGTCTTGCATATGGTGTAAATCTTGGAATTTTATGTTTGGATTTTACTGTTCCAAATTTAGTTTTTGGAATAAATCTGCCACGAGTGGGCTCTAAGATGGGCTGTGAAAGTGGCCTTTAAAGATCGCCAAAGTGCCTCGAATATGCCAAAAGGGAATACAAAGTGACCAGCAATGGACGAATGTACTTAAACAAATTGACCAAAAAGACACTAAAAGTGGGTGTAGAAGTGACGTAAAGTCTCTTCTATTGGACAACATTTTTTTTATTGCTATTCTTTTTTTCTGAAAAATAAACTGGCGAGGATCTTCTCACAAATACTCCAAACCTGACATTTTTCAGGTTTATGATTTTTTTTTTTTTCCTTTTATTATTTTTTATTATTCTCTTACATCCCATTGCCTTACTTTCCCTTTCATCAATAAAACATAAAAACATTAGGGAAAAAAAAGGAATCCGCCAAAATGTGGAAACACATTCGATTTTTTTTTTTTACACGTACAAGGAAGAGAGTCTGTAAATGATTCTAAGCTTCTTTCTTTTTTTTTCTGTTTTGGAAAAACCATTTATACTGTTATGAAAAATAGCAATAGAATTTTGAAGAAGAAAGCACTGTGGTCTTATGACCATTCAAGTTAAGAGCATAGTTCACTAGCAGAAAAAAAACTGTAAGAGCGAGTTGAAAGACAAAAGCTGCTAATCTTTGTTTAGGGACCCTGAGTTGGTTAATTTAAAATCGTTTAAACACACTCACTGCCTGCTTTTGGTTGGTGAATTAGTTTTCTGTATTTACCCTGTATTTCATTTTCTCTTTAGTTTGCACTAATCTGTATACAAATTTCGCAAATTAATACGTCCAGATTGATGTAAAATGCAAATCATATATCGGGTATTTACTTTAGTTTAACCTTGGAATATGAAAATAACATCAGTAGAGAGCCGTAAAGTAAAGTTGAAATTGCAAGAGTGTAAACTTAAGTGCAGCGTTTTGGGCGTATTGTAATGTAGCAGTTAGCTACACAATAGTTAAATTACCTATGATTGGTCATTGAAATTCAACTATTGTAATTCTATTGGTCGGCGCGATTTTCTTGATTGTTCATTGGTGAACCGCCTTATAGATTCTTGTAGGTTATACAATTCTACTTTAGTCAAGAATCTTGTAAATAAAAAAATTCTTGGTTATACAGTCTAGTAGAATAAGTTTTCTAAACTTATGTGTTGAATAAAAAGAGGTCTCGCTCCTCACACTTTTCAATAGATCCTCTTTGATGGATCGCCCCCTGGGGTATAACATCGGTAAGACTACGTGAAGGACCACTCTTCTTAATCAACACTTAACAATTTTTTTCTCAAAAAGTGAGTTGTCTTTAAGAAAGATTAATTAAAACTTGTTCGAAAGTTGCACTGCAGATTACAACAGCCACACACGCCCCACACACACAAAGATTTTTATCAAGCGAATTCAACGGGTTGATAGTATCAACTCTTAATTGGATTGCCTGCTATGATCCACACGACTACTACACCCTTACAGATAATAAGTGGGTTTTAGTGTTTATTTTACGTGATGAATAGGTGGGTGGAAACTTGCATCGGGGGTTTGTGAATCTCCGTTTTGTGGTTCAGGCAAACGTTTTAATCTTGCTTTTAATTGAAAAGGTTCACGTGGTAACAAATGAGTGTATTGAATGTGAATAAACTTTAATTCCAAGAGTCGAGTCTTTTCTAAATGACGTTTAATTTTCCTTTTGTGTCTCGTTGATCGGAAATGAAAATTCAATTAGTTTTTTTTTTTTTTAATTTATTTTATTTTATTTACTTTTCGAACGTTTGAAATTTGAAAATTGAGAATAGAGGAAATAGAAGGGGGAAATAAAAAAATTCACTTCTCACGAATTGCTTCGTGTTTTATGATGTTCCTCTTCACAAAGGCATTAGCTTGTTAAGAACTTGATGTTTCTAATCAGAACTGAACAGCTGGGCCTTTTATTTTCACGTCGAACATGAAAGGAAGAGAGGAAAAAATATATAACGAGCAGCACAATGAAATGTGTAATGACTGGATGGTGACAGGTGCAAGGCACTTCACCAAAACGTTGGTCTCAAGGGATAGGTTTCATTCCTAAGGTCCACAGTAAAAGATATGAGGGAGTATAAAAATATATTGGACAATTGTGGGTGTTTTATTTATTTATTTTTTTTTATTGAAATGAACACAAAAATGTCATTTTCTTAGTTTTTACTTTTTTTTTTTATTTTATTTTAAAATTTTTTTTTAAAGAAATTACCTTCACCTGTGCACGTCAGTTTTGTGTGTTGGTAAAACGCCGTGTGTGGTTTGTAATAAATTTTTTTTTTTCCTGTTGCTACATTTAGGCGTCGCTTCGTGTCTTGGAGATGGCATCAGTGAAATGTCAGGGGTTATTGGCGGTTACATTCCCTTCAATATCAGATTTTTGGTCAGGTAGAAATCTCTTCACTTTGTCATTATAAATTTAATTGGTGTTTGGAGAATGACACTCGGGTTAAAGGGCTAAATGCAAATGAGAGAATGGATTTTGTGAGAAAATTAGATTCGGTAAATGGTTAAAAGAACAAACGCGAGAGTTTTACTATTTGATTTTCGGATATTGTTAAAACCAACTGAAAGGTCAAAGGTTTATTTTGAAAACGGAAAGCGACTATGTAATTTTAAGTGTTTTTTTAATAAGGGGTAAAGAAAATTGTGTTTAGGTAAATGCAAATATTATGGATTAATATGAGAATGAAATTTAAGCTCGTTTCCGCAAGGTGGCGTTTTATGTTTACCTATAGGATGTGGCAGAGCGGCAAGAAAGCGGGTCAAAGAGGCAATTCTTCGGCGCCAATGAATGACGCATAATCGAGTTATGGCAGGAAAGCCGGAATGTCCCCTCATACCTCTGGGCAAATTGACTCTGTTGTCAAGGAAACTGTCCACCGATCGAATGAATAGTACCTGGTCAAGAAAGAAAGGAAATCGTTCCTTAGAGAAGCCTTTTGCAACGGTCTGGGAATTAAATAAAAGTCTCGAGTAGTAGACGCGTCGTCTTGAAACGGTGTGAAAATGGATGTGACCAGACAAAATCGTCAACACCAACTTTCCCTTAAAGGTTCCCCGGATACATCTATGCTATCAACACTTTGGAAGAAATCTCTTAAAAAGGTTTTTGGGCTGTCCATTTTGATCTGGTGCAAGTGTTGTCGACAAAAGAGCAAATTGGTGTGTAGGAAATTGTCTCAAAAGTGAAAAATGGGTGAGTTGAAAGATGACATCTTGATTGCAAAGACCACCGTACCTACTCTGCACAAGTTTTAGACGGTGGTTTACGGTCTGTCAAGTCAAGCAAAAGGAAGCCTTGTTGTGTAAACCAAGAGATAATGGATTGTATTTTCTAGTAGCACTGATAATGTCGTGCAGGAGTTATGAGTGTAAAGGAAAAATACATGTTTTCAAGTTTATTGAAGGTGAACTTCTTGGTGTACAAAGGAAATGTTAGGGGTTTTTTTTTCTTTTGATAGGATTATGAGAATTATTGCGTATGGAAATTGTGTTTATATAGTACAGGATTTATTGCTTATTCAAATTGGGTGTATGGTAAAATGATGTATGAAGGGATTTTTTTTGTGTGTTGGGATTTTTCTTCAATATCTACCATAGGGAAGGTCGGGATTAATAAAGAGGAAATTTTTATCTAGTTATTAAAGGGTTAAAATGAAATTTTTTTTTGAACTTTAATATTGGTTTTATGAGTTTAGGAATTTAGTGATATATAAAAGGTCGTTGAAAATAAATTGAAAAAGGAGTTGTAAATGAAGTGAGAATTGTAACATCGATTGTCAGAATGAAAACGCTTAATTCTAAAGATGATATGTTGGCTGCGAGTTAAAAACGAATTGATGACGGCACTTGATGGATGCAAGACGGTGCATTTCGTCTTCGTCCGTTACTCAAGCGCACCACTGCACCATGATACACGATCACTTTATCTGAAAATATTGACTTCACCCACCGCCTTTTCCTCTTCTAATTCATCATTGCAAGGAAAATACACGTCCACTTCCATTTTGCAAATTGCCAGAGTTTCCAACTGACTGATGGATGAAAACACATTGGGTAAATAAACCCATTAACCTAAATGAATAAATATTTAGAAAAATTTGCTTTCTAGCAAACGATTTTTTTTTTTAGGGATGAATTTTTCTTAAAGGATTTAGGACGTTATTTCTACTGTTTGGCGTCGTAATCCGAGACTCAGCTGGCACCATCGATCTAGCCAAATGCTGAAAAAAGGTCGCCTTAAGACTACACCATAAGATGAATGGCTTCTCATAAACAAGTCAGGTGTCTTTCACTTTTTAAAGAGAAGAAAAAATTAAGTCTTGGAGGTATTTTTATCAAAGACGGTTTTGATATAAATTTTTCTTTTTTTTGCGATTGGGGAGCAATTTTTCCGGTGGTTATATGAAAGAAGAAAAATCCATCTCAGGGTCTACTTTAGGTTGAAGCCGATTTCTTACAGGAAAGTAAATTGTAGCAAATACAAGTTGGGCGTTCCGTATCAAAAGTCTTGATTAGAAAAACGTGTAGGCTTGTGATTAGGTTTTTAAAGAGTAGAGAATTTTTTTATAGATGGCGCTATAAGGGTGATCGGATTTTAAATTGGAAAGTGTCTCTTTTATTTTTCTAAATCCAAATGTGTGATTTAAGACTTGTAAACGGTATTCTCACTTAATATCGATTGAGTTTGAGTTGCATGTCTAATGCATTTTTCATACTGTTGATTTATTCAAAAGTAGAAAAGAACTCCAAGGACAGAAAACTGAAGCAGATTGTCCCCTTTAGCTTTTACCTGGAAATGCACGTGTGCATTTGCAATCGATGGGTCGTGTTTTATTCCTTACTTTTGAGTCCAAAGTAACCTCAAGTTGACATCTGACTCACGGACTCTCTTGGGTATGCCTCGCTACACTTTTTTTCTAATGCAGAGGACATTCAAGTGACTAAAATAATAAGCAGTTGCTGGATAATTTTAGTCTAAAAATACAACATCATTAGGATTCCTAACTCAAGTTGAAGTGTATTCATGTAACACTCGAAATTATTGCATAGCCGTTTGTGTTGATTTTCAACTACAAGCGTAGACACTTTAAACCACTTTTATATAGATATTACTAAGAGGACACATTCTAATAGCTTGAAACAGTTATGAAATGCTGTTATTGCTATCAAAGTTGTGTGCCTTATTGCCAATATGAACCGACTAGGAAAAAACTACTAATATTGATAGTGCTTAGACATTTCAACTTGTGGGACATGTTTTTAGAATTTGAAAAAATTTAATATTTAAAATAAATTTAAATTTTCCATGTTTTTTAATCTCAAAATATAAAATATTGATAAAAATGTTGGAATGTAAAAGGTCACGTTGTAATTTTCTTTTCCCATTTTTTCTTTTTCTAAGACCGGTTGCAATATCCGGTTATAGATTATTGAACGTTAAGGGAAGGGTAGAGTTGCATTTGGCTTGTGGCGAGTCGCAGCCATTGACCACAAGCACTCAGCAACTGGCTGATCAGGGAAATTGAGCGAACCGACCTCCACTGTGACCGCTCCAGTCCAACTGGCCGTTGTCCAGACGCGATGGATGAAGCTTTTGGGTAGTTTATTAAGACGTTCGCGATGCAGTTAACGAGTCAAAAGCACGATAGAGGTTAATTGATAGTCGCTTCTTGACATAGGTCTCTCACCTCTCTGTGCGAGAGACTCCCAGTGTTCGATGACCCAATAAAAATCTGATTGCTTCAACTTGAAACGATTGGTATACATTCGCAACGAAAACTTCAACCTAAAATTTCTTCGCAACTATTGGCCAATCGACCATATAAAAGAGAAAGTGTCGCGTTTGGAAGTGAAGACGAGACATAGAGAAAAAAATTCTTTGAAAAATGACCACAATTGGACGCAAAACGACAAGAGAAATTACAGCTATGGTCAAGTCATGAATACAAATTCCATAAATTTGAAACACATACAGGGAGCAGCAAAGGGTAGGTGGCTATTAGAGCGTGCGCCTTTATGTTACTTCCGTCGTAATTTTCCTGACTGTACAAAAGCGAGTTGAGCGAGTAAATTTGCTTTTGGCACTGATATAGCTCCACATGTGTAGAATGGACCGGAAGTGGTTGGCTATGAGCCGATGAAACGCCAAATGTTGGATTTTGAGTTTGATTTATGTTTAGTTAAACGTGGCTCAAGTCGATAGGGATGTCGTCAGCATTTTAATCAGTCTGTTTTAAGTTTTAATTGGCGTTTAGCCAGATTTTTTTTTTTTTTTTAAAGTGAAAGGAGTTTGGAGATGTGGAAAATGCACGCGTCATCTAATGGGGGTCTCTAATTTCCCTCCGCCCAACTTCTGGAGTGAGTGATTGAAATGCTTCTACAGAATGGCGTTCTCCATGGCATCCGCTTTGATGTGATAATGCCAAGTATTACACTTGTAAATGCAGTGCTTTTTGGTAAACAAGTATGGGTGGATGAAGTGATTCTTTGGGTTTGTACGGTAGGTTTTTTATAAGTTTGAAAATTAGATAGTTTAAAGTAAATTAGCCGTTAAATGGTACAGCTTAAAAGTGGAAATGTCAATATTTTAGTTCTGCATGAAGAGTTTTCTTTCTTTCTGTTTTAAATGTGTTGTCCCTGTGAACTTAGTTTATTTACTGGGAAATTTTGGATGCAAATTGCTTGAAAACTTGAAATAGGATTTAGTGTTATCTACTTTACATACATAAAAATTTTTTCTCAATGTTGTAAGGGATTCTATTTATGGAAGCATGCCCTATAAAATTTGTAGGAGGCATAGGGGATACTTCAATTTTTTATTACAGAAATCAATTGATCACTAGTCTTGCACTCATTTTGATTACCAATGGCTACAAAATAACAATAAGGTGATGATGTGATTAACTATAAAATAATGATCAAATTTTTGTGTAAGACGAAAAGCAAGTGTCCAATTTGGATAATTGTAAAAGTGGGGATCAATTTGTACTTGGTAATACATTCTGGGACTGATTCAAGCTTAACTGTGATTATTAAAATTTCAAAAAAGCGTTAAATTTTTGAATTTTTACTTAAATTGTAAATGTAAGTATATTATAAATGTGTATTGTAGTTGAATTTTATATTTATTTTAATTTAAAAGAAGTTTTGAGAGTTCTAAATCAAGTAAAAAGCTTTTCGGTGTGTTTTTGGCACAGCATCTTGAGAGAAAAGTGGAACATTTTGGCACGGGTTTTAACTGACAACAGTGGCAGTGAAGGATTTCGTGATACTGTGTTTCTACCATTTGGAGAATTGTCAAAGGAGTGTGTAACGACATGAAAGGATGCACATGCATGTCGATGACTCTCCTCGCATGACATCAAATGACAGCGAGTCACAAGTATTCAATGGATTTCTCATTTCTATTCTAGGCACAAACTATTGGAATACTACTAAACCTAAAGACGGCTTCATAGCCTAAGTGGATGGTCCCTTCTATTTTTTCTTTGCTTCCTTCCTTTCTCTCTGGTTGAGCTAAGAAAAAAAAAACTGTCCACGCGAAATTGGAAAAGAAATAGAATTTAGAACTTAAAATGACAAAGGAATTGGATTTTTCTGTAAACAATAAAGTTTGTACTTGGAACTTGAGAGATAAGCGAAAAGTTGAGGTTGAAAAAAAAAATGTTGAAGTAGGATTAGTTGTAAAAAGGTGATGAGATTTGAATTGTGTTTTTTTAATCTTGGTAATGGATCTTTAATCCGAGAATTTTTTTCCTCCTTTTAAGAAAAAAATCCCAGCTTTTTTATAACTTCAAGTTTTTTCTGAAAAAAAAAAAAGTTTAAAGTTCAAATGTTTAATTTATTAATGTTGTAAGAAGAAGGAATTTCTTTTGAGTGCTCCAGTTTCATCTTTGTAATGACTGCAATTCATTTTGGCACGAAAAATAATATCACCAATCTCAGGAGTCCATTACATATGATTATATCACGCAAACCTAAAGAGTTTGAAATGCCAACTGTAAAATTTCGTATTTAATTCAGGAGTTTAGTTTTTCCCCACTCCCAAACAACAACCGGAAGAAAAATTGAGTTGGAAGTAAACACGTAGAAAGCCAAATGGAGTCGTGACTGCGTTACCTGACGCCACGAAATGACGTTACTAAATAAAATCATCTCTTTAATCGATTTATATTTTACCTGTGCACCTACAGGGAATAGGGATTGGGAGTTCTTTATGAGTGCTTATTGGTACACATTATCCGAATTTATATGTCCCTTAACTATCTTCATTGATTACTCATTGATTCAACTGATTAAATCTACAACTCGTTAGGGGAAAACCTGTTTTGGAAGTTTGTGTTGATAAATTACAACCAGTTGAGTTGACATGTTGATACAACACCAAGAATTAAAATTTTTTAACAAGTTTTTTAACTGCAATTTTAACTGATTGCAATATTAATCTCAGTTCGCGCCCCTGTTTTGAACTTAAAGCTATGGCAATATTTCATTTCGTTCAGGGAGAGGATAACTCACCAACAAATGAGGTGACAAATACCCAGTGCAGGGGGTGAAGAGAGGGACATTTTGTCAATAATCTCTTTAATCTTAGCTGCCTTACACAACATCCACGTTCTTTTTCTACAGTACTACAACTAAGCTCTTATAATCTCATTTCTTGGACAAACAACATCTACACATTATTATATTAATATTTTGATATTCCTAGAATTAATATAGAAATGTCAAATAGAGGTGTGGTTTCCACGCTATATATAAATTATCCAATATACTGAGTCAATGTTTGAATACCATATGAACCAATAATTTTTTTTTGTAGGTTTGCTACACTTACATTACTGTAATGACCGACTTGGTTGATAAGTTTAACTTTCTCCAAGCTATTAAGGTGTTATCAGTTGCACGAATCGCTCAAAAGAGGGAGGCCGGAAAAGACTAACTGGCAACACACTAAACCTAATAGTGTGATTCAAGAGAAATGTTTACATTGGGAAATTCATTTTAGTAATTAACATTCTCTTGAAAATTGAGTAGTCACTAAAAGACAATAATCCAATTACTGTTTGATAATCTCTTTATCAGTTGAGCAATACTTGGCATACTTAACATATCTCAACTTAGAAATTGAGCAATTAAGACTTTAAAGAAACTTGAAACCGAAATGAAAGCAATCTAAAGAATTTCCTTTTCCACAGTCACCCAATACTCTACACCACAAAACCAACTTTTCCACTCCTTACATCCATTAGCAAGTTGCTCTCGGTTCAATGGATGGCGTTACTCTCGTATTAGCACTACTTCTACCTTTCACCCATTAGTCCCATCTTTTTTATTCTCTCTTTCCTTTCCCTTATTACCACTCCTCTTTTCTTATTCTTTTTTCTTTACATTGGATTATCTTCTTTGTGAGAAAAAAAATACCCAACTGATTAGAAACGCTGTTATGGGGATAAAGTCCTTGTCTGATTGTTGGCCGTTGCTTTTCTCTTTCCACACAGGGCTGTCTCTAATGGCAGCGTCATTTCATTCAAGAGCTGTGTAATTAGTCAGGTGGAATCCAATCTACACTTGTGGACCCCTGATTTTCTCTCGTTTCATCGCGGATGGGTAATCAGGTGACCACTAAACCGATGGCCACAAAATGCCTTTTCCTGCTAATCAATCGTTATGAGAAATGGATTACTATTTATTTGTATATAAGAGATTAGGGTTTTTCAGTATACATTCCCATAAAACACTAAAATAACGAGTAAAGTGAGTAAGAGTGCCGTCGGTTATAATGGATGTATGGAAATCCGGTAGCGCTACTTCCTACATTGTTTTATCTCTTTTTAGAAGAATTCAGAAATTTATGGTATGTCTCAACGACGCCCATCTATCGTTGTATTGAATAAATCATGGTAATACGGCTGAATAGGTAACGCATCTCTTTGTAGCGATTTCAAGCCGAAAGCAGACACATACATTGATGCTTTTAGTCATCAGTGGTTAAAATATTGTTTTGTAAGTTGCACTTTAAAAAACTCGAAATGTAAATAAGTATAAATAAACTGGTAACTACAAAGAATCAGACGAAGGGGAAGGGGTTAAATCTTGTCATTTAATGTAAGTTTTGATACTGTTCATATAATAAACTTATTGAGCTTTAAAGATTGCTCTTACATTCTCCATTGAGCAAAGTATTACTCTTTTGTAAGTGCACTATACTTGTATACTGCTTTTCCCAAAGGTCTTATTCATGAAATTTAGTTGTCTTGGGCTCAGCTCTCAGGTTCCAACAAGGGACTAAGAACTGAGAAATTATAAGTTCGTTTTTATTTTATATTTATCCATTCACTACACAAACTTGTTAGAAGTTGAGACGTTTTCGCTTCAATTACGTATCAACTTTATTCAGTACAGCGACTAGTTACCTCACCCCAATGTGTCATCTAATTCTAAACCAATAATAAACATTTACATTTTTAACTGATTTAGGTTAAGATCTATTTTACATAACGTGTAATCTTTTTATCTCTTTTCAGGCGAGTTAACGAAAGGTCACGAATCGCACCTCTCCTCGTCGGCGGTTCAAACATAGGGAGTCAGGTGCGTGTTTATTTTTCTTACATTTTAATGGATTCGCTTGACAGAACCCACATCTCCATTCATTTTTCCGCTGCTCCTTAACTGAAAAGGGTTATTAAATTAAGGATTAATTTGTGAGCGGTAATAAAGCGAAAGGGGTTTTTCACAAGCCATTCATTACAAGATGAAAAGGTGGAGTGTATGGGTGTAGGGGACGTCATTTGTCTCGTTGCCAACTCGGTTGAGCACAAAAGATTGGCCGTATGCAAAAGAATGTAGACCAAACAAGAAGATCCTTTCAGCTTTTAAAGATACTATTAAGCTATGAGAAAAAAAAAGTATTTACACACTTTTACATATGTATGAACTCCATTAGTGGGACTTTGAAAAAGATTTTGACGTTTTTTTCCCCAGTAAAGTCTCTCTTTATTTTATTTTTTTTAAGTGAGAGTGATGATGAAAACCTTTGAATTCGTGCCAAACGATTAGCCATTTTTTTTTTTTTTTTTTTTTTTGGAATACCACTTTCATTCGGGATTTTTTCTCTCTTTTTTTTATGAGTAGCAATCTGTGATTTTGTCGCATATCAGGGAACTAGGGATTGCGGTTTTGTGGAAAATTAAAATTGAATTTGGTCTCATTTCTTCTCTTCATCTCCCTTGGCCACAGATTGAGAACTATTTCATTACAGCCGAGCTGAACCCTTTTGCAGTTTCAGCTTGCCACATACTGAAGATTTTATGCTTTTCTCCTTGAACCAAGTTGTCAATTTAGGTCGTGAACACATGTTAGAAGTTGTCTCTGTAACTGTCACATTAGAGAAAGACGAAATTAAGTTTTGTTAGTTGATTGAAAAATTCAATCTTCTTTCACGCAATCTGGAAAAATTATTTTTGGTTTTAATTACATTCAGCTGTTGTTTTTTAAAAGTTTAGATTACGCTACAAAACAATTCCGTTGAAGGAACTGTGAAAATAACATGAATTAATTTAGTTGGGAGGACAATTAACCTGGAATTACATTTTGCTTGTGGTGAGATAAAGAAAACTTTCAAATGCGGGAATTGTTAAATGTGAATGCTTAGTTGACACAGGCACTTTGCGCCTATACTATAAGCAAAACAAATACACAGCCCCCACCAAAATCAAACGTACATCAGGACAAATCACTACTGTGACGAGACTCTTCAAAAGTCAGTTGTTTCTTGATGCCATACTTGAAAATCAAATTTTTATAGTTAACTGCAACTGTT